>VWZP01008290.1:163731-215785 GCA_013396995.1 Dicaeum eximium | reverse complement strand
AAAAAAAAAAAAGAAAAACAAGGTAGCTAACACACGTATGCATAGGAGGGAAACTGCAGCACATCTCACATCTCACTCTTTCATGCTCTAGCAAAAGTAAAGGCAGTACCATATTTACCCAAGTTGTTCAGTTTTTAACTCCAAAAAGCCCTACATGTCTCACCATGAGAATGGAGCAACAGCTTTTGTTTGGATTTTAGTGAGCAGCTTGCTAGAACAACTTGAAGAAGAAGAAATAGGGGGAAAAAAAAAAGGAATATAATCCAATTCTCAACTATCAACTAAAAAAAAAATATACATATATATATATATACACTAAAGTGAATTAAATGAAATCTGGATCAGGTTGGGGGATAGAATTAATGTTTGTTTAGATAGCTAAACTAAGAATCCATTTGCTGATTTCAATCAGTCAGGAATCTTAATGTGCATGGTATTTTTTCCCCGTCTGTCTATTTTCACATTCAGACATTTTCCTGTACTAGTTTCCTTCAGTACTCATTCCTGTGGTTTATTTCTCTTACAAGATAGAATTCTCTCCACAGCCAGCATGCAGTTGTTTCCCGGTTTCTGGGAACAGTTTCCCTGGTATTGTCTCTCTTGCTCTGCTTACTATTTGGAACTAAACTTATTTGTATCTCAATTTAACTGTGCATAAAGTAGTTGTAAATGTGTTTATTTCTCATGGGGCTTGCAGAAGTTATTTCTTATATTTTCTCTCTCACTCACTTTTATTGTTCTTTCACTCTTACTTTATGTTTCCCTATCTGTCTTATAACCAGCCATTAGAGTGAAATCCATCCTCAACTGAGGCAACAGTAAACATCCTTGACTTTGTTATTTTATGTATATATAATTATAATGTCTTTTGAAAAGACACTGTGTTTCCAGCAAGGCCCTGATCTGTGTCACTCACTTCACCTGCAAGTGAGAAGGCCCTTGGCCAGCAGCTTCCCTTCTGGAGGAAGGCTCGTCCTCCCAAAGGAAAGATGTCCAGGTCATGTGGGACTTGGACATCTTTCCAAGTGGGAAGATGGGAATGAATCTTGTGGGAAGAATTTCCCTCAAGTGGTACTTATTCTTCTCCATTGTCTATGGAGAGAATCCAGGCAACCATCTTAGATGAGGTGCCTGTTTTTCAGAGTGATAAGCTTAGTTGGAAAGAATAGGAAGAATTAATCTCACTTAGGCTAAGACTCCTAAGTTAGACATTTCAGTACAAACTAGTCATTCTAAACTCCTTTTATAAGTAAAGGAGAGATAGCAGCACTTTTGCTTGTTCCTCAGGGCTGCTCATTTCATCCTAAAATGGCTTGTTAAAATAGGTCAGATGACTTCAGACTTCCAAAACTGAGAGAGATGAATCTGGCCTATTTGCTCAAAAGTATACAGAAGAAAAAGACTTTGATTTTAGCCATACCACCACCATGAAAATTATAAATAATCACTCTAATATTTGGTGGAAGTTTTTTAGAGAAGCAGAGGAAATAATAACCTTGAATTATTCTCATTACTTGACCCATATGACAGCCTTTGATTTCCCACTGCTACTTAATTTTGCTTCCATCTTTAGAGATTGCTTGTTTAGAGATTCTTAGTTCCTTTGTCATCTGCCATATTTTCATCCAACAAAACAAGCCTGGAAATGAGGAAATGATGGAAATTGAATGCTTAGCTGCATACCTGTCCTTTTGTGTCTGTTTCCCAAAGCCTAAGCAGTCAGCCTGTGGCAATCTTGCACAAATATCTGTGTAGGCAGAAAAAAAAACCCAAAAAACCAAATCATTACTTGTGTTGGTAGAACAAAGTATGGGACCCGTGCTAGTGTCTGGTTTTGTATCTTTCAGTAGGGCAGCGTAAAATGTTGAACTTATTTCTGCACTGCATTTTTCTGTCCCAAAATAAGGAAATTTCATGTCCTTTTCAGATCACTTTGGCAACTGTCTAGGCACTTTGGTCTCAAACTCTTGTCTAACCAGGATGTCTCCATTCCCCCAGATTTTGTTATGGTGCATATACAGAGCTGGAGACAGTGTCTGTACTAGTTCAGACCAATTCTGTGTTGAGTTATGGAAATTAGGATCAAACCCTTGGCCTTAACCTTGGGTTTATTAATTTGAATGAGATGGACTGTTTACTATAACACATTGTTCCTTCAGAAGACTCTTTTATTTCCTACCTCGTGGAGTTAATTTAATAAATTTCATTCATTCATTCATTCATTCATTCATTCATTCATTCATTCATTCATCCATTCATCCATTCATTCATTCATTCTGCTTTTTGCAGGCATAAATTTTAAGAACATTTGTCTAGCATCCATCAAGGAACTCAAACCTGGATCAAGACTTTACTCTCTTAAGGCAAATGTTTCCTTTCCTGATCTTCTGAAACCTGGATATTTACTGTTTTCATCTAGAGAGTTCTTTTGCCAAGCCCTGGAATAATCAAGAGATGTGTTCAGTACTGCAAAGTGAGTGCCCTCTTGATTGTTATAAGTCTTGATAACTACTACTAAAAGTACCTTTGTCTTACCATCCAGCACAGCAGTTTGTCATATTTGTTACAAAAACAGGAGACTAGACTTAGCCCAGATGGATGCTTTATATAAAAAGACACCAAAGAAACTTTTTAGGTTCAGTACTATAGGATTTTTTTTTTGCCATCCAACACTGTACATATACACAATATTAAATATTTACTACGGTTCCTTGAAGGAGCTTCAGGCTCATATGTACAATGTTGTTTTATCTTAAAGATGTTGTGTTATCTTGGAGATAAAACAACAGTCTTTTGCACAGCAATGTATTATTCCACAAGGAAATGCAGCATGTAAATTCAGCCACCACATATGCAGTGCAGATTGTGGATGGACGGAAGAAGAGGAAGGAGAGGAAATGAGCTGCTTTTGCCTTTTTAAAGCATCTCCAGAGCAGGGGAAGGAAAGGCATGCTGTATACCTGAGAACTGTGAGTGTCAGATCATGGGTAACTTACCCCCTAATCTCGAGACTCATTTCCCTTCCAGTGTTGTTTCTGTTGGTTGGAATACCCAGGCGCTACTTCAGCGTTTCATCTTCTATTTCTGAAAGATAGAAACTGTCATTCCCAATGAGATGGGGTTATAACTGTTTCTACCTGTGCAATTCCCTTCATAAAGTCATTGTTATGGCAATGACAACTCTGGCAACTTTAATATTCGCTTATTTAGTGGCTGTTCAGATTTCTGAAGGGGAGGTTATGAACTTATCCCAGGTTGCCTGTCTAGAGTCTGTATACTGTTGTCAAAGTCTGATACAGGAAAATATTTTGTGTGAAATTTTAATTTCTCAGTTTGTCTGGTTCTGATTTTTTGGTTGTAGGGATTTATAATGTTCCTTTTATGCCTTTAAGAAAGGGATAAAAAGAAACTATCTGCTCATTAGGAGGAAAAGAAAAAAGATTAAGAATCTATTCTCTTTGTTCTTCAGCTATTCTACCTATATTTTCTGCTGAATGATTTTTCCTTCAAGGGTGTAATGAATGTATGTTTCTCAGCTCTGTCTTACTGGAAAAAAAATAAACCTTTCCCATCTCCAAATGAAGAATGTCAAGGAGTGAACTTATTGTTTCACCACATTAATGGCCTTGGCATTAGGATGTATGGAATTTCTCCCCTTTTTTTCTTTTATTTTTCTGGCTGGATTTGTGTCCTGTGGATCAGTGAATTGATTCAACTGTGGGGTGTGTGTGTGTGTAGTCAACTTAGCAAATCCCTTTTATATTTAATATTCTTTATGTTTTAGCAGCTGTGGGTCAGCATTGAGAAAGGCAGCGCCTAAGCAAGAAGATTTTCCAGTCAATTTCTCTTAACTTGGCAATCACGAACGAAGCTCTGATTGTTACAGAGGATGTGGATCAAAAGAAATTCTGTTGGATCTTTTGGAGCAATACACCCCTTATACGAGTGAAGTTTAAGTGAAAGTGGGTATGTCCTTGAAAAAAAAAAAACAAAACAAAACAAACAGAAACACACAAACAACAAAAACATGCTTCTTCTTTTTTTTTTTTTCCTTCCTCTTATGATTATTCTTTATTTCATGCTCTGTTCATTCACTAGGTAACCTGCTTTAATATCAACATGAAAAAAATCCCTTGTTGAAAGTAAGGCTCTCTCGAGTGAGAGCTGGCACAGACAGTCACCCCGAGGTCACTTGTACAAATCCAGCACAGATCAATAGCAATGATGCCTTTTTTGCCTTTTTGGCAGACAAAAAAGCTCTTCAGTGAACTCCAGTCCAGGCCAGAACAGGCAAGTTCCCCTGGAGAAGAGTTGAGTAGTCTGAACTTGCCCTTCACTGAAGTAAATTGCTGAAGCAGAGGATGAGAAAGAAACTTTGTGTTGATGAACCAAATCATTCACGATCTGAATTGTTCGTGCAACACATTTTCCCTTCACTGACTTTAATTAAAATAGTACCTTACATTCAGTTTGGAATCCTTTGTACATCCCTGCCTTATATCAAAAAGCTGATTAAGTCCATTTTCTTATGGACATTGTGCTTTTAAATATTGGGATTTTTTAAAATAAGAAGTGAATAAAATAACACTGTACCAGAAGGGAGAGAACCAAATAAAATTGAAGTTGAGAAAATTTTAAGTTTTTCATAACTTTCCACTTCTTTTCCACCAGTTGCTAAAATTTTCCTTCCTTTAATCTGATCTTCAAGGCTACATTGAAGGATGAAGTAAGAATGTAAAATCCACACACATTAACCAGACATAAACATAATTCTGTTTGAGATTTGGTGAGCTGAAAACAAACAAACAAACCAACCAAATAAATCACCCAGAATCCCCAAAAATTATTCATTTGAAAGAAAAAATATCCAAACAAACAAACAAACAATATCAAAAATCAAAATGAAAAGAAAATCCAAAACGAATAATGAGGGGAAATTATTGAAAGGAACTATGAAAATACCCTTTAAGTGTGTGAAGAAAAAAAAACAAACACTACAACTGTTTTAAAATGAACCTCTCTCAATATGAAATATATGCAAAGAATACAGTTCTTTTAGTTCTATAGTATATATTTCTATATCTAGTCTCAAAATCTCGTCCCTCTCTTTCATCCCTCACACTGAATTTTTTTTTATTCCAGAATCACCCTCCCCCATATCAAGAATTTGCACTAATAAACTACAGCAAGGCTACTTAGAAATATGATCTTACCTATGTCTTTAAGACCAGCACACTCACACACTGTCACAGCCATGGGTTGTATTTTCAGTGTGAAAAATAAATGAAAGGAACTTAACACTTTTTAGGTAGGCTTTTTAAAAACAAAAAGCAAAATAAAACAGAAAAATTACCAAAATAATGCTAGAAAGATGAACATTCCAGATATCTTACCTGCAGCAGTTCTCAAGAATATGAATATTTCTCCATGTTTACTGTGGGAATGAAAAAAATCTCCGGTGTCACAGCTGCACCAGTTCTAATAAATTATATAGTTATGGGGAATATTTCTGAATTCCAGCAGTCAGTTGGTTGTGAAGCTGAATTGTAGCTCTGGTCCCCAACACCCTTTTGAACCATCTGACTTGAGATATCCCAGTTTTCAGATATGTCTTGTGTTTAGCACAAGACAGGGACCTGTTTACACATATCCACCTTCTTTTGAAGCTGAAAAGCATTTAGTAATATGGACATAGCCTTTTCTGTGCCAGGTGGCCTCAGTACCAGAAAGTGCTGGGCACATTTAAACTGACAATTTCTCTGTTTATTTTCAGCTCCATCTGCTTGCAGACCCATAAACATTTATTTTCTCCCATTTCCAACAAATCAAAGAATCATGGAGTACTTCAGACTACAGAGATTGATGGAAATCATCTTTCCTCTCACTCAGAGAAGGGTTAGGTTAAGCTATTCAGGACCCCGTTTGCACAAACTTTGAGTGTCATTAGAGGAGAGAGAGCCCACAAGACCTTTGCAAACATTTTCCAGTGTTTGACCACCACAGTTCCACGAGGGCTGCCTGGACAGCAAAGATGAAAGCAAGGAAAGGGTTCAGCATCTCAGGCTCTGTTCCAAAGGTCCCCACTCCACTCCACAGCAGCCCCACATTTTTCCTAGAATTCCTGTTGTTGTTGATCCATTTGAAAAATAGAAATGCATTTCACATTTGCCCCGGTGTTCTCAGGGGAGAATGGGGCATTTCCAGGGATTATTCAGAGCTCAGGCAGGCAGCAGCAAGCTGATGACCAATCCTGGCACTGCACTGCTCTTCAAATACTCCTCCTGCCTCAGCTACCAGCTTAACTTCCTTTGTTGACAGCTATAGGTGTGAAGATTCTGATGACTTCTGGTGTTATCAAATCTGTGGGACTGCAGTCATTTTAGTGTCTTTGGTAATCTTTTGCCCTGAGCAAATACTTTGCTTATGCTTTGAGTCAGCCTTAAACTTCTTTCTTTAACAAACACATTTGCTTTTCTTAAGGCTCTTTGAAAGCAAGTTATTTGCTGATGTTTCTGAGTGTCTGTGTACAGAAAATCACTGAATAATGTAATGAGATAAAAGAAAACAAATAGGGCATTTGTAAGTCTTTGCCAATACAGGGAAAGGAAAATAGAGCGTAGAGAGCATAATCTGCTAAACATGACAGAGGAAAAAAGCAGGCAATTAGAGTGAAGAGTTATATATTCTGTAATGTGTGTGCATCCATATGGAGACAAAATATGTGTGTAAGTATGTGCACATACAGCAATAAACATATACACAACTGCAAACACATATACAAACGCACATACGATGAATTTCTAATTAAGATGGGAACAACATTCAAGCCTAGACTCAAAAGTTATCAGAGGCCTTGCAGAGAATCCCCCTGGAGTTTCTGAGAGCTAGGTTTAGTAGCCAGTAATTTTCAATTTCTTAGATAATGTGTAGGACCATGGTGCTGATTAGCCCTTAAATCACACTCTCCCTGGAAAAGCAAAGTCTTTAATTTCTTTAATGGCTTAAAAAAGTCTCTGCTTTTCTCTTTTTCACCTTCAGAAGCTCTTGGTTAATTGCAATCTGGATTTGGTATTTATTTTTGGGTGCTGGGGGTAAGCAAGGGTAGAAGAAAAATGCAAGGGAGAAGAAGAAAAATGCAATGGGGTCTCATATTTGGGGAATTGGTTTCTCTAGTGGAGAAATGATACATCATTTTAATTTCTGCATTTTTAAAGTGACGCCTGGGGTTTTTAATCTCGAGTCTCCCTTTGACATTAATGGGAGTCATGTTGCTGCAATGAGCACGTGATGCTTTGATAATTGAAAGGAACCATGTGTGATAGAATCATAGGCACTGGAGAGGTAAAATACCTGTTCCACTAGGAGATCTCGCCAGTTCTCCTTCTAACTCAGGAAATTAAGAGATTTACAGCTTGTTCATTAATGTAGTTTAGCCTGTTTCAAGTGGAAATGTTCTGTTTCTTAGTCTCATTCTATCACTTGTTATTCTTTTTGTTTGTATCACTTTATTCTTTTCTGTGAGTAATTACTCTCACACCACATATTTTACAACATTTTGGATGTTTTCAGAGTGTTACCCAGCTTTTCCCCAGGCCCTATTTGGTTGATTTGGTTATTTTAATCTACTGACTTCGTAAGTCAAGCCCGAAAGCCCCTACAGGGATTTTTCCTATTTCTTTTTCCCTGACTCTTGGAGTATTTTACAGAGTCTAGAAGAAAAAAGCCAAAAAACCAGCCCTGGTACTGAGGAATCCATTAAAAATACCAGATGGAGTAAGACAGTGCAAAGGGGTCTCAGAGATGACCAAAGACCATATTGAGGTATAAAGGTATTTATTTCCTGGGTTTATGAAGTCCATAAAATCCATGGAAATAGTGTGCACATTCTTCTAAAAAAACCCCTTTTTATTTCCAAAGAGTAGTTCAGAAAGCACACATCAAATGTTTTTGGAGATAATAAGGTCTTTGACCCCTTCAGAGTCCATTACTGTGTATAGTGCAAGAATAAAGGAACTGAGAATCAAGATCCTGTGGTTTAAATATTGCCAATATTGTCTGTTTGTTTATCAGTTTGCTCAGTTCTCAGCCCTGTCTAATGTAAGGGCATGACAATTGCTCATCAGTAAAACAAAACACCCATTTACGCTCGCTATTCATCCTCTGAAAAAATCTTGTACATATTTAAGTGGAAAGAAGGAAGAAAAATTAAGATAATATACTCTTTTACGATTTGTACAAGGCAAAACAAAAGGAATTTACTGCAGCAACATTTCTGCAGTTCATAGTGTAGAAAAAACAACAGGGACTTCAGAAAGAAAAGGGAAAAAAACCAACAGAATTTGAGCATGCATTTTTAAAGCATACAAAAAATATCTAAGGAAATTAATTGGGCAAAATAGTCATTAAAGCACAGCTGAGGTCACCACCACAAATCATTTAAACATCAAAAGCAAAACTTTCAGTCTCTTAATGTTAATTTTCTCATGCACCCCATGAAGTGCATTTTCTGGTTGCTGCTTGGTCATATTTTCATCAAAAGGCCATGGAAGTAGCTAAAGCATCATGGTGGTGGAAGCTGAAATGGAATAATTTTTCATGAAAAAAGTGTGAGGACTTTAATGTTCTTCTTCCAGTTAATTATTAAGCAGCCTCACAGTGCTGTGAGCCTGGTGGGAACAGTACATTCTTGCTTTACAGTTAGGGGCATTCAGGTGTTAAGAGGACGGGCTATTGTGAGAGAAAAAGCAGGAATGGGTATAATTAACTTGTCTAAAATTACTCTCAGAATACGGATTCAGAATAACAGTATTTCTCTTAAGTACCAGCAGTCTACCAAGAGACAATGTTATGATCCTGAATATTCCCCGTATTTCACCCTGGAAATATGCTTGTAGGATTTTCCCAACTTTTAGTAACTCCAAAAGATGTGTGGGCCTACACACCTCTGCTAATTTCTGCATGTTAAACACAGTTGCCTTCTTTAACAGCAAAATGCAGCCACTGATAGTGGAATCATTCAGCTTTTAGAAAGAGCACTGAGTAAGAGTAAGAGTAAGAGCATTGTTTTGTTTGCCAAAACAAAAGCAGGACCTTTGGGTTCATCTCCCTTTTTGTTTCAAAGAATTCAAAACTTCATCTCCTGTTTCCCTTGCAAGTTTCCTACCAACAAACTGCAGGATACAGGGACTGAAGAGATAGGAGGGTGATGGAACACCTTTGGGTCTGAGAATATGCTGTTCTTCAGAAAAGAAAACAAGTCATGAATTCAGGGTGAGGGGAATGTGTTTTCAAACAGTTTGGCCATACAGTTAGGAGAGAAGAATATGTACAAGGAACTGCTAGTAAAGTATTTCCCTCTGGATGTCTAAATATGAGTAAGCAGAAGAAATGTGTTCATGTGTTCTAGATGAGAAGTGTGTTTCCATGTCTGTCTAACCTACAGTTCCTTTAGTCTCAGAAGAGTTTAAGGCACAAGCATTCTTTCCAGCATAATATCTTAACCATTTCTCACCATCCCCAAGCTCCACCTTGATCCTCTTGCATGCCATATTTCCTGTCTGAACAATGAGACAAAGGGCTTCACGAGAAGTATTCCTGATGCTGTAAAATGAGAACTTCAGTAGTTGTTTTTTTTTTTTGGTTTTTTTTTTTTTTTTAAACAGCAAATCTTCACTACAAAAACCCTACTCTTATATTGTTTGAATTAGAGAAATCACTCAGTTTACTTCTAGCTCCTGCACAGGCAGAAGTGCTTAAAGTTCCATACATAGCAATAAGTGTTTCCTATTATCTATGTATAATATTCTAATCTGCATGCAAGTGCTTGGGTGCCCCACAGGTTATTTACATCACTTCCTTCCATTGCAATAATAAACTGTCATAAGCACAAGGTCCTTATTTCCTGTGGGCAAGGTGTTTGGGACTGTCTCTTCACAGTCAGACAAACATATAAAATGTTTGCTATCATTGGACTGTTCTTAGTGAAATCATTGGAACAGCTTTTGGAAGTTTTAGCCTATAAAATTGGGTACAGTGAGATGAGAAAACAGAGGTAGAGCTTTGGTTAGACCTCAGCCATTATGGTTCCCAATTCCCCCTGACATCAACACTAGTGAGAACAGAAATGGTTCTGGTACCACAGTGACAGAACATGCAATCCACAGACTACACAATACTTTTCTTTTATAGCTGTGTCAATGCAATTTTCTTTTGGTGATGTTTTGAAGCTTGCACGTTAAATATGAGGCTCTGAACACCTCTAGTACTGAAGCTTTAGCTCGGTAAAATAATAGCATGAAAACATCAAGTCGATTCTCTTGAGTTTTCATGGTCTATTTCTTTGCTTGCAGCAAACTTGGATAAAGGTATTTACCTCTTAAATGTTTACTTAATACAGTATGAAGAGTTGACCTTAAATGGTCTTTACAGCTCATAGACCATAAAAATAAAATTTTGACTGAGCAATTTTTATTCCAACAAAACCAATGACTGTAGAAAACTGTGTCTTTTCCGACTCTTATCCTAAGAATACAAGCAATACCATCTTGTACAATTACTATCACTTGCAGACACCCACTGTCACTTTTTGACTTAAAGCCACAGGCATCAGTACTGGTAAGAAGGAAGAAAGGCTAAAGTTAACAGACAGCATCTTCTTGCATTCACCTCTGGACTCAGTGAGCAAGACCTGGATTCTAGTGTTTCTTTACCTTCCATCTTCTGTGATTGCAGTTTTTCCCCTATTCCTTGCCCTCACAAGAATTTAACTTAATTACAGAGCCCATCTCCTATAAACAGTCTTTCAAAGCTAACAATTGCTTTTTCCCCCCTCTCTTCCCAAGTTAAGCTCTTTATTTATAAATTAAAATACTGTCCATCCCTTAATTCACAGACCCACACTGGGACAGGGGCTGCAGCCCACGGGCAATCCATGGCAGGGAAAGAACAGCCTAAGGGACTGCACCCATGGGCCACTCCTCCATTCTTTCAAGAAATGTATCTTTTCTAACATATCCGACTCTACTACTTTCCTCTTTCCCTTCTTTTGGCTTTTCCGGAAAACTCAGGTGTTTCTAATGAACAATGAGCCTATATATATATATTTAATATGTAATAAATTTTACACATGCATATGTATCTAGTTGTTAAGAAAAAAAAAAAAAGCTATATTCATACACTGTAATGGTTACTTTCCTTAGGATTTGTGATGAGAATCCATTACCAAGAAAAACAATGCTGTGCACTCAAAAAGCATTTTTTCTCTTTCACAGCTGGTCCTTTGATCTACTCTTTTCATGTTTCTGGGTTGTTTTGTTTTGGGTTTTTTTTGTTTTGTTTTACCTTCCTGTCCTGGTTTTGGACAGATTGGGGAAGAAAACCTCCCCTAGAAAACAAACCTCCTCCCCCCCTTCCCCCAGCCCCGGGGTTGGGAAGGAAAAACCTCGGAGGAAAGTGGAAAAAACCTGTTTATTTTACAAATAACACTCCCCAACACAGAAAGGGAAAAAAAACAGCCCCAGATGTTACTCAGGCAGTCGCTGTGAAGGGAGGGCACTCAGCGTCTTTTGCAAACTCACGTCCCAGAGCAGGTCCTGAGCCGGTCCAATTCCTTAGGAACAGGGAAGAAAGAAAGGGAAAGAGAGAGAGAGACGGCAAAGCAGCCAGCAAAAAAAAAAACAAGCAAGCAAGAAGTGAGCAAAGCCGAGGCAGCCAAAGCTGAAGAAGCCAGCAAGCAGCCAAAGCGAAAGTAAAGTCAGCCCTGGCAGCGTCCCGCCGAGAGAGAGAGAGATGGGGGGGCAGCGGGGGGAACCCGCCGCCCTCGACAAAACAAATTCCACAGAACGATTGGGATACGGGGCACCGTCAGCCTAGGACACTTCCCCTTTCAACCTGAAGCATAAGTGATGAATACTGATGTGACAGATTTTTGTCCTATTCAAAAACCAAGAACATGGACACACAAGCCTGTACCAGTTGTTCATAATTTGTAGGTCAGGAAAAATAAGACATTTATTGTTTTTTTTGATGAAAGGGTCAGGCTTTGTGGCCACTGGATTCAGGTTAAATAACTTTTGCAATGCTCCCAGTTTTAATATAAGCCACTGTGACTGTTATTGCAAACAGTTTTTCCTGATATTGAAATCTCTTCACTTAAAAAAAAACCAAAACAAACAGATATAGATAAATTTAAAAATATTTGAGACCTTTCTCAGATTTAAAGCTCAGCTGGACTGATACTAATTCAGTTTAGTTTTCCTTGAGATAGTTGATTTTGTCTGTCTGTCTATCTGCACAGAAATATGTAATGAAGCAACTGAGGAACATCTTCATTTTTAGAGATGACCCTGCCAAAACCAGAATAGTGAACAATCTTGAAGAACAGCTTTGCTTATGAATATGTACTAAATTTTGGGGATCAGCTTAAACTGTATTCAGACTGAATTTCCATGTCTTTGCTGAAGCAGATCTATGGTTTGCCTAAGGTATTTACAGGGCATTGAAGCTGCAGAGACTAAACTGACAGGATATGGCTGCAGCACATTGCTCTATTGTTATGTTTTTTTCAAACTGGGAGATTGCTTGCCTGTAAAAAAGCTGGTGATTACAAAGTAAACAACATGACAAATGCTCCAGGACATTAAAAATCAGGTAAAAAAAAAATCACACTGAGTTCCTCTCTTCCAGATTATAATAAAATTGGGTAAACTATTCACCGTGACTAATTTATTCAAAAGTTGCCCCTTCATGGGCTCATGAATTTATATTCAAACAGATTTGGATTTCTACAGATTTCTTACTCAATGTCACAATTACTGAAATAGTTGTACTTTTAATCCTTTTTGGGGGACTTTCCCTTTACATACTCTTTGATTCTTACACTGTGCATATGGCTTTGAGAGGAGATGAATTTCAAGATGCTATTGTCATGGAGTAGTGAGGATGGGTCTTTACAGGATTATTCTTTCCTAGCTGCCCTGCTGCATACAAATATTCTGCAGTAAATATTTAGGTAACATTATCAGACTGTATAGTAAATTACATTATAGTAATCTGCTCAGGAAAGCACATTATGAGAGCAGAACCGCCGAGTTCTCACTTTCAGTTTAGATTTTGTCTATTAGAAGTTGATTATCTTCCATAATTCACTGATTTATCTGAATGAATCCAGGCCCACACAACTCTCTTACTTAAGATCTAGGTCTCATAGAATGCACTAAAGCATCCTGAGGTAATTAGTAAATAACTTAGAGTAGAATAAATGCCTAGTATGGAAACCTTTGAAGCATTTCAAGCTGTGGAAACAAATGCACCTTATTAACTTTAGGACTCAAAGACAGGGCAGATGGATGGGAGACCCTCAGCAGCTTAGGCAGCTGGACCCAAAGCAATTCCAGTTTGAGGATGTGTGGCCAGATTTACGAAAGGTTCCACAGTAGGACATATAAACTGTTTCCCTAAAGCACTCAATACCTCAGGTTGCACACAGTAGTAAAGTATGACCACCTGGCCAGGAGTTACTTGAACCTCATGTGCTCCAAACACAGTGGAAACTTCTTTCAGTTTGCCCCACTAATCTATATGTAATTGAAAAAACCTCATAGATCCTACACTGTTACAGCTGAGTGTTGAGGCCCAGTATCACAAAGCATCTCCAATTTTCAATTTAACACTGGCTTGACTCTGCATTCCCTGCCCACTCTACCCACCAGTTATTTTCAGCTCCTCAGGAGCCCAATAATAATCTACAAAAATACCTGGACCAACATAGGGAAGATCTGATAAAGGACATTTCTTTAAAAGACTTCTCTATATTATAGAGTACACCAAGATGAGTGTATCAGAAATTCCTTCTTTGCTTTTCAAAATGATTTCCTGAAAGTCTAGTTATTAAATTAGTTTGCTGCATACATATAAACAAACAAAACATTAAAATTAGCATATAATATCATACTATTTAAAAAATATTAGAAGAAACTTTAAATCCATCACACTCAGAGTTACTGGATAAATATTTTATTTAAATACGCTGTAGTCCATAGAGAGCTTATACATTACTATCAACAATTATTATGTAAATATTCTCTTTCTTAGTAATTTAATATCAACATTAATTGTCCACTTAGAATGTTTATTATTGGTTTTGCTTCTTGGATGACAAACATTGGGGGAAATCAAGTATTCTGTGAGATCACAATCAGAGTTCTATTAGCATTGACTATATAATTGCTGGGATATCCCTTACAATCAAAACCTCCAGCTAAATGAAAAATAAAGAATATGATTATAAAGGGGTCATGAGGGTATGTAGATTAGTCAATCATGACTGACATCAAGTTTTCTTTGTCTTACATAATTTCCAGGAGTCTTTGCCTCAAGGGCACAGTTGCTTTATAGCTAGGACAAACTACATGCAAATAATTGAGGATTAATTGCAAATAGACAGAGTATGGATACATTTTCACACAATTATTTGCTTTATCTCATTCTTAGCAGAAACTTAACTTTTTTTTTGTGAACAGACAGAAGGATTTATCTATACTGCACTAAAAAAAAAGTGTGTAGCGTGTACCTGAATGAATACTTAACAAAGAATGTTTCTATTTCCATCTCCCACAGCCGGTTCATTTTCAGCCCATTCAGCAGTGAAAGAGGGACATGAGCATATGATGAGTGTTTGGCAGGGCTGTAAAATATTCAGTGCCCTGCAAATATAAAAATCATCCTTTGACAGCATCCACATAGGAAGAACCATCCCTGCTCTAGATCACTGATGGTGAGGGGAAGAGGAAAAAAGAAGAGAAAGGAGAAATTATTAGCAGGAGCAGGAGCAGGACTTAATTATTCTTTCACAGAAATTCAGGATAAAGGCTGAAGAACACACTACTACTGTGTCTAACTGAAGGAAAACTCAGTTGTTGCTATTGATGCTGCCTGAGTGGATAAGTGAAAAAAATAGTTTTCAAGGGGTTTTATAGTTTAACTTCTCCCTTCCCTAAACAAATATTTTAAAAAAGGAAGGAAGGTGTTCTTTTTCTAAAGAGTTGTTGAACTTCTTTATCCAGAGATGTGTATTGTCTTCTCTTTTGTTTTTTAAGATAAATTATAAGAACTGACACAGAAAATTTTATGTTTAAAAAGTATTGCTATTTTTTAAACCCTAATAAAAGATATATTTTATACCCCATTACTGAAGGAATTGTCAGAAGAAAGATATTACTTATTAATAAGTTATTTAGAATGTCCCATGTACTATTTTATGACAACTTTCTATGGGTGTTTTTTAACACAAAGGTACCTTTCTCCCACAGACCTAACTCACAATTTTACTTCTCAATCCTCAATTATAGTGTAATTATATGATAGCAACACTCATTAAACACACATAAACAAACATAAAAAAAAAAAGGAAGGAAAAATAGAAGGAAGACAATAAGAGTCAAATATCAGTTTGGGGTTTAGTACTGCTGTAACCCATGACTAAAGCATCTTCCATGATGAAATTCTCTCTCATGTGTTAATCCACCTCCTGCACATTATGAAGCCAAGCTGGATGAGAACATCTGGGATCTGTGGTAAAGTAAACCATCAACACACCAAAGTTTTGTGCATTACAGTTCAGGGTAAATTTACCTCTAGAAAATGTATTCACACTCAGACCAGATCACTCAAGGATTGGATTAAACCCTTATTTGCACTGCTGCAAGCCAGGGAGAGTAAGTTCATTTAGCCTTTTTCTTTAGGGAGGGGAGTGCTTATTTACCTAATTTGAACCCAGTATGTGCAAAGAGCAGCATCATTCCTGATATAATGATACAATCAGTGGGTAGTTCTCACACAAACTATATCATATGTCACTCCCGTAGCTATGCCCTTCAAAATTTTACTTGCTTTCATTGTTTTATCAGAATCTACTATAAGATCCTAAGTAAAAGGCAGTTTAAGAATATCCTTGTTCATGTCTCATTCCAGTTCACAGGAAATCCCATAGTAATCCACAGTCTATTGAGTTTTCTGTTAAAAAACACCTGGTGGGAAGTAGTGCTCAGCAAATGCAGGAGGCAGAATTCTAGCAAAAAAAAAAAACCAAAATCAAAACCAAAACCAAAACCAAAACAAAACAACAAAAACCCTTTCATATTCAAGATCAGGGCGGGATCCTTGAAAGAAAATAATTAGATTTCAAAGGGATGAGACAATTAGGCCAATTTCTGGTTTCTATAACTTGCAACTGTACATGCAGGCTGGACAGGGAAAAGGAACATTGGAATAATGATGGAAGAAAACAAAGGGATTGAAAAGTTAACTAGATGAAAACGGTGTTCTTGATCTTGAAATGCATCCAGTGCTGGCAATTGTGCAATTTAGAAAATTGGGTCAATTAAAGCAGCAGCTTCTTATGTTGAAAACTGTGAGTTTGTGAATAGAGCAAGAGCAGGATGCAGCAGAAATCAAAGGAGAGTCATAAGAGTTGTAAGCATAAGATCCAGGACAGTAATTTTACGCTGAAATGAGAGTTTCAGAGCTCATACACATCTCCTAAATGGAGCTAGACCAGATGCAATTGAGAATTGAAGAAACCATTTGAAATTGTCACTGAAGAAAAGAAAACTCACAGTGGATCACTAGTTAATCTTTTAGTCAGAATGAGGTGACCTCTTAGATCCTTAGCACAATGTGCATGAGAGAAGAAAATCCACTTCCCCACAGTACTCTAGGAGTTAATACTGATGATATGTATGTGTATCCATTTAAAACAAAAGAATCCCTTTGCACCAAATAGTTTTCATATTTGTTTTCATTTGTAATAGTAAGTTTGAACTTATAACTTTTAATTAGGAAAATTGACATTTAGGGGTTTTTTTTCAGAATTCAATAATGTTTGCCTATTTTCTATCTGAAATAATGATCTCATACTGTGATAATAATCATGATAGAAAAAAATACATTTGAGAGGTTCCTGTTATCTGGCAACAAGTTCCATCCAGTGGATGTAAACTTAATTGCAATATATTTCCTTAATGATCTGGCCTAATTGGGACTCAAAGATATGACATCTTTTGAATGTTGCCTTCCTTTAACAAAGTGTTTGTAGTCTGCTTTATTTGAAGCACCTTTAAATGAATAGCTTTATGTATAAGTAATGATTTTTCTGAATATTTAATCAAGACTTACAGAGACAGGATTGGCAGGAAATCACAAAACTTAGCAAAGGGAATGACCTGTTGGGTCACCAGTATTTTTTCCCCTTCATTTCCAGCCACAGAAGAGTGAAGATGGTTTCCCTGCAGTATGATAGTCAGAGCTTTGTCCATTCTTTAGAATTAGAGCATTTAATTTTGAAAGAATGGCTGGAAAAGGGGAGCATAGTGGAACCAAGTTTCCTTCTCACCATCACCAGTAAATTAAAAGTCTCATCGCCACTAAAATCAATGCAATTGTTCCTTGTTTCTATTAACGTGAAAATTAGAGTGCAAGTTCCAGGCAAAATCACCAGTGGTCTGAACCAGCCTTTTGTGGAGTCTATTTTCTTTGATGATAAAGGGAGACTCCAGTAACTACTTTCCCAACATAGATTTCCTGTTCTTATGTTAATTCACATCATTTAATCTAATCATTCATACACATGCACTCTTTAATGCTTCACTCACTCACACACTTGTAATTTAATATGTTTCATCCAAACTGTATCAACAACTTGAGAGAAATATTTGCAACCAGCAAGTTGTAAGTAGATCAGGAAGGAACAAAAGGTGGTGATGGTGACATGGTGACAGCAGCTGCTTCTGCTGATGTTCAAAATCTTCTGCAATTGCAAGGACCCATAGAAGGGAGAAAATTACAGAAGTGCACACAAAATGGTGCACTACCTAGTGATCTCACATTATACAGAGTACTATGATTCCAACTATTTTTGTCTTTTCATTATCATTTTCTGGTTTAGAAGTGAGCTTTCTCTATATTCTGTTTCTTGCCATCTCCATTCTCTTTTTTCCTTTGGTTTTATTTTCTTGTTTTTATTTTCTTGTTTGATTCTTTTTTTTTTCTTTTTTCTTTTTTTTTTTTAACCAGGAAGGATGTTAAAAAGGTACTTGACCCTAAAACAGAATTGCACTGATATTGCAAACTGTTATACTACTTCTGCTGCATTCACACTATCTGCCAGCCATGAATAAAACACTGACACATTGAGGCAACTTTAAAACCAAGAATATATTACCCGAACTCAAACTGTCATGCAACTTCTATTGTAGTTTATTTTTTCCCCTGTTATTGTTCATTACCAAAGCATGTGTTCATGTAAGAAGAATCCTTATTTTCCTTTATCAGGCTGATTCCCTGATTCATGAGTTTTGCCAGAGTACTTTCCCAGTACCTCTCCCTGATTCATGAGTTTTGCCAGAGACTGACTTTAGTAACATCACCGTGTTTTTTTATTTGGGGGGGGTTGCAAGTGTCCTCAACCAACTGTGACCAATCCCTTAAAAGATCAGGAAGAATGGACCTTGTACAGATATGTTACAAATTAAAAAGGCAAGGGAGAAACAGAACACAAGAAGGAAGACAAAAGTGTTTTTTCACAGGGAGAATTCAAAGGCTGATAGATACAGAAGTCCATATACTGAAAGACATAGGGTGGGTCAAATACCTAAAAAAGCATGGAGTGCCATATCCCTGATATCCAAGTTATCCACAAAGGAACTAGCAAATATGACACAATATTTCTGAGGTGTCCATGGTCTTCTGGAGTTGCAGCTGAACTTTACCAGCTATGGTGGGTATCTAAAATGCCAGTGAGTGCCTGTGTATGTGAAAGCATACTGCTCCTTTTAAAGTCTGCTAAGTAAACTCCTGAGTCTTTTTGAAGTTTATTAAACCCTATTTTATGTCTCAAGTAGTGCAAAATGAAAGCACTAACTAGATCACAATTTCAAGGTCTAAGCATTCAGTTTCCACCTGATCTCATGAATCTTTTTATTCAAAACTACCCTATGATCATGAGTAAAGTACATATAGGGGCCTGCATTCATCTTCCCTTTCTTTGGAGATGACAGAATGTTTTGGGTTGGAAAGGACCACATAGTCTCATCTCTTCCCAGATCCCTGCTTCAATCCTGGTACAGGATTGTGTCCAGATGTGTCCAGATGGAATATCTCCAGTGAGGGAGACTCCACAACATCTCTGGATGCACTGTTCCAGCACCATCACTTAAGTGTAAAGAAACTCTTCTCCATATTCAGGTGAAACTTCCTGTGTACCAGTTTTTTTCCATTGTCTCTTCTCCTATGGATTGGCATCACTGAGCAGAGCCTGGTCCATCCTTTTGGACCCCTCCCCTTTAGATATTCATACACATTGAAGAGGTCCCTGCCAGTGGTCTTTTCTCGAGTCTGAAAAGGCTCAGCCCTCTCAGACTTTCTTCATAGGAGAGATGATCCTCAAAAGAGTCCCTTGATCAATTTTGTAACTCTCCACTGGACTCATTCCAGGAGCTCCCAAGGACACAGCACTCCAGATGTGTCTCACCAGGGCTGAGCAGAGGGGCAGGATCCCCTCCCTGACCTTCTGGGAATGCTCTTTCCAATGTACCCAGGGTTCTACCATCCTTCTTGGCCCCCAGGACACTGCTGGCTCATGGACAGCCTGTTGTCCACCAGGACCCCCAGGACCTTCCCAGAGCTGCTCCAGCAGGTCACCCCAGCCTGTGCTGGAGCCTGGAGTTATTCCTCCCCAGGGCAGGACCTGCCTTTGCTCTGCTGAATTTCAGCCAGTTCCAGTATGTTAATTTTCAACAATGTTAAATTAGATAGATAAAAAGGGGAAGCATTGTTAGACCATGTTTTACATAGACATTAAATTATTAAAAAAAAAAAAAAAAGAAAGAAAGAAAACAAGTGAACCAAATAAGAAAAAAAAAAAATCACCAGAATGCTTTTATTACAAGCATGTGAGAGTTATTAAGACTCTGGATTCAGTCTTCACATTTTCTTCCCCCTGCAAACGCCAAACAGATGAAGGATGAATCTTCCAAATGATGTATTTTAATTTGAGAGTAGATAAAAGACTGATACGGCTCACTCATCTCTAGTGTGGTTGGGACCAACTTCCCTAAGGAACCTTTATTTTTACCTCTTTTACTTTTTACCTTAATTCTGCATGACATTTTGAAAAGGCATCTCCTCAGTTTGATAGATGATTTTGTGGGCCAAGTGTCGTGCCTCAGATCTGAACCTAAACAATTGCTTTCCCTAGGGGGAAAAGAAATAAAATATATGTAAGTAGTTAGAGTTATTCTTTGCTCTCAACTGTCACTGCAAATATACCTCACTTTACATGCAACCAGAAGACAGTCGATGATCCTTGCATCAATGTCAGGTCTGT
This sequence comes from Dicaeum eximium, assembly GCA_013396995.1. Taxonomy (NCBI): domain Eukaryota; kingdom Metazoa; phylum Chordata; class Aves; order Passeriformes; family Dicaeidae; genus Dicaeum; species Dicaeum eximium. The sequence goes on along the minus strand of VWZP01008290.1, from coordinate 195,405 downwards.
TTCATAAATCAGACAGCAGGAGGTGGTCCAAAAGTCAAATTCTGAATACTCTCCTGGGGTCTTAATAGGTTACCTTTGAATTGGAGCAAGCCCTCATGGGTCCCAGGCTGTTTGAACTCCATAACTGGGTCTTCCACATAAGTAGCTATCAAGCCAATGGGTCTTCTGGGTTCTTACTTAATATGCTTGGAGGTTTTGCTATTAGAATAAATGCCAGTTCTTTTTGTTAGTGGATTCCTCAGGCTTTCGGAGTGCAGTTTTAAGCACTCCAAATGCCACCAGTGCTCATTATCCCACCTCCCACTCCCCAGTGTAATTCTTAAGTGACAAGAAGCTGGAAAAATACAGATGGCATAATTATATATTTTGCAGTTGATTAATCACCACAAAACATTAATCACATTTGGTATAACAATACATAATCAAATTCTTTATAGTAGAAATTAAGTTTCCTTCTGATACGGAATGGATTCCTTTAGGATATTGACATGGCTTTTCAGCATCTGTTTTGCACCAATTCCACATCTGCATTTGATTTAATCAGCTTTAGGGTTCTGCAAAAAAAAAAAAAAAAAAAAAAAGGCTTTAAGGTTTGTTTCACGTTTTTAAGTGCACATGTAAATAATAGCAGAAGTGCAAATAAAGATATAGCTGCTGAGACAAACTACTCTTTGTGTGTTACACTTACTCATTTTCTGCCTTCAATGGGTCTTTTCTCTCTTTCTGTTATTTTGTGAAACGGAACAGAAAACTTCTTCTGAAATAATTCAAGTTGGTAATATATTGATAGAAGAAAGCCAAGATAGCACACCAAAAAATGAACTCCTGATAGCTTATCACAACTGTCAGCATCAAAGGCACGAGGAATTGTTGCTGGCCCAGTGGTCAAGGCATGAAGCTGTAGCCAGTCACATCAGATATATTTACCACCCCACTGTGCTGCCTTTGACTCCCCAGTCTCCATGGCTGTCAGATGTAGCTCTCCTGCCAAGGAATAATCTTTGGCATTGGTTCAAAGCTCTGTGGCCCACAGGTCCTCAGTCATCCCAGGATTTGCTAAAACTGTTTTCAGCTCTGCAGATGTGGGTGGTGGAGGCCACGGATTTCACTTCCAAAAGTGTGCTTTACCAACCATGTTATGGGACAGCCAGAGGCCAGTGCATGTTCCATCACTGCTGCTAAATCTGGGTCACTGTGCAGTAAAGCAGCGTAAAATGTGTAAACCAGAGGCAGAACAATCAAGCAGAATTTAATTGCACACTACTAAGGGATACTCTCTCCTAGATTATACATGTAAACATAACTAAAAAGAGACTCTAGAATCCAGAAAGAAAAGTCCATAAGCGTAACTCACCCTTTTACATTGATGTTTTAGTCCAACATGATACATATATATTTTTCTGGTCAACTAAAAAAACTAGCTGCAGCACATAGGCTAGAAAAACCTTTCTGTTCAGACAAGAGGCAATTAAGCTTATTTGGGATGTGGAAGCTCAAACCCAGTCCAGTGGAGGCTTTTGAAGATGCTTTCCCCCATTTCTACAGGAAGTATTCTGATCTCCAAGTACACTGGAAAGGAGATTTCTACTCTCTCAAAGAGTCCCATGGAGATACATAAGTTTTCTATACAGTCACTGACACAGTCACTCTGAACCACGTTTTTAAGACACTTAATTTCTTTTCTAATTGTGTGGGAAACTGTGACAGACCCAAGGTTAGAAAAATACACCAGGATGAATGCCTTGGCTTGAATACTAAACCAGTGCCTTCTGCCTTAGTTTTCACAATTGAGATACAAATCATCTCTGGAAAAAAAAAAGTCAGCAGGAGTTTTTTTCAGAATTTAGAGGTAATTTATACTGAATAGTGCTTAAATTCATCAGTTATATGATTTATTTAAATAAGAACATTGTGCAAGTGGGTTACTAAGAACACAGTGCAAAGAAAAATCAATAAGAAGCTGTATCTCACATTCAGTGTGTTCAGCTCTTGATTTCAAAGCCTAAACATTGGATTCAGAGTATGAATGCTTAGTAAAAATATTCATATTTATCATGTTTTTGAGCAAAACAGCACATACGTGTATGTAGTAACCATTTGCTACCTCATTAACATAAATTGTAAATTAACCATGCAGCTTACAAGGAGTGATTAAAAAAGCAAACAAATAAAACAGCAACAACAAGAAGAAAAAAAAATCCCCTTTAAAATTAACTAGATCAACTAGGTTTTGAAACAAAGAACTGAGGCATGTTCTCTGAACACATAATTTGTCTGCTGGTGCTCAAAATTGGGATGTTACTGGCTTCTATGAAACACTTTTAGAGCTATGAAGAGTGGTGCCGTAGAAATAAAGTGACTGATGTTCTGCCAATACAAACCTCAAAAGGAGGTTGAAAAACACAGCAAGTGCTGTTTCTGAAGCTGGAGATAGGGAGGCATTATGTTTTATTTTGCCCTTTAATATAAGCCCCAAAGCATTGCTTCACTAAAACGGGTCTGCTACCTGAACTGAGTCCAACTCAGTCTCTCAGCACAAATGGAGGGATAAAAAACCCATTCAGCATGTCACTGAAATATTTCTGTGTTTATTGCTGGAATTAGCAGAGCACAGGGTCTTCACATCCACAGGTTTTGACTTCTATTTTGTTGCATACTGAGGAGATGTAGAGCCAGCTGTGCACTTCTTATTCGTACTGGGAAACTGCTACTTGCCGAACATCCCCACTGATAACAAGAGGATTGCTTTAATTGGAAACATTAACAGTCATGGGAAACCATGTCTGAATCCTTAAGGACACACAAGGGCTCTGTCATGATCGGTGGTAGATGGGAAAATTGCTTACTTGCTTGGGAAAAGCTTTTGTTTTGATTGTCCATGCAAAACGTGCTTGTCTCTCCTAAGTGCTTTGAAGCCTTTGAATGTGAGAATTTTATGAGGTAATCATTTTTGCCAATAAATAAGGAGAATTTCAGGATCATGATTTGACCCTGGAAATATCCCATTGTCCCCAGGAAGCCTCTACTGAACAGAAGCTGAAGATCTCGCTTGGGCTTGTGTAGGCGAGGAATCATGATGCTCCTGGTACAGTGTTTCTTGAGGAATAACCATAAATCTCATGGTACCTTAAATAAAAGACACTCTGGAACATGTGAATATTTCCTCAAAGTCTTTTAAATCAATCAATGTAGTTTAGTGCAAGTCCTTTAGCACGTAATGTTGATCCTTGTTAAGGCGAATTTTCCTTTCTAGTGCACTTCATGCAAAGTAAATTTGACATTAACACTGTTGGATAATCTTTTCACCCTCAGTTTGAATATTTAAAGCAGGATTTAAAATATCTTAGTGGGAAGAATCCTAGTCTGTCAGTAAGTGGAAAAGCAATGAAGCAATAACTATTTCTCATCGCTGTCCTTACAGAGCAACATTCCTTATAACATTTTTAGGGAAAAAGACAGAATCTAGTCCTTTGACATATTTAGCAGAAATGTTAGAAACATGCTTTTCTAATCAAATGGGACAGGCTGAAAATACTAAACAGTCATTAAGTACTTTTTCAATGGTCATAGGGTAATCAAAATCATGACAAAGCCTTTTGCCACAATAGAACTCTTTCAAATCTGTAAAGATTTCATAGCTGGAAAAGAGGCTTTTATATCCTAATATTAAATAATTAATATTTGTATTTCCGAACACATATCTGCAGCTCTAAGAAATAACTGGCTAACCTAGAGACATCAGAATCCCCTTTAAACATATATGAGTAGGGAGAAAGGCAATATATTGAAATGGAAATATTTTAATGTAACCAGTTAAATGGAGCTAGGGGAAAACAGGCCTGAGATCCTGTACTGGGTTTGCATGACCAGATTTTGATAGTTTCTTGTGGGGGCTGCAGGGTTGAGTTGAGATGCTGCTGGAGTCTTCCCCCATGTCCAGCAAAGCAAATGTCAGCTGGGTCCAGGGCAGACTCACTGCTGGTCAAGGCTAAGCCCATCAAGAATTATGGTAATGCCTCTGTGAAAACATATCAAGGAAGGGAAAAAACCTCACAGAGGTAATGCCTCTGTGATAACATATCAAGGAAGGGAAAAAACATATAATGTAAGAGATGTTTCTGGTCAGAGAAGAGTGCAGGGTAAGAAGGTGTGCGAGGAGCAGCTGTGCAGAGCCCTGGGGCAGTGCAGGAGGAAGGGCAGGAGCTGCTCCAGGCTCTGGAGCTCAGATTCCCCCTGGAAGCAGCCCCTGGAGCAGCCCATGGTGAGGCAGCTGTGCCCCTGCAGCCCAGGGAGGGCTCGGGGGAGCAGAGATCCACCTGCAGCCCCTGGAGCAGCCCAGGCTGGGGCAGGGGGATGCCCAAAGGAGTGATGTCAACCCATGGGGAGCCTGTCTGGAAGAAGGCTTCTGGCAGGGACCTGCAGACCTGTGGAGAGGGGAGCCCAGGCTGGAGCAGGTTTTTGATAGCATTTGTGACCCATAGGGTCCTGCAGTGGAACTCCCTGTTCCTGAAGGACTGAACCCTGTGAAAGAGTGACCCACTTTGGAGTAATTCATGGAGAGCTGTCTCACATAGGAAGGACATCACACTGGAGCAGGGGAAGGATTTCAAATCCTCTCCCTGAGCAGCAGCAGGAACAACATGCAATGAGCTGACCATAATCCCATTCCCATTTCCTTGCATCACTAAGGGGAAAGAGGTAAAGCTTGGAAAGAAGGGAGGAATTGTGGGAAGTTGTTTTTAAGATCTGCTTTGCTTCTCATTTTTCTGCTCTGTTTCTGTTGGTAATAAACTCAGTTAATATCTCTAAGTTGAGTTGGTCTTGCCCACGATGGTGACTGATCTCCTCCTGTCCTTTATTCATGAACCTTGTGTTATATCTTCTCTCCCCTGTCCAGTTGCAGAGAGAAGTGGGAGAGTGGCTGTGGTGGGTGCCTGGAACCCAGCCAGGGTCAGTCCCCTACAGATGCCCATTGCTTCGTGTACTCCTGGAATATCTTAATGAGGTTGTGGGGCTGCCCAGATTTACAGACCAAGTCATAACAGGCACCTGACTTGGGAAAAATACACAACGGTAATAGAAGGATGTCAGCAAGAAGCCTGCAGTGTATTTATACCCTCAGGAGTCCACTCCAGTGATATCTCTGATATAATAATAGACTAATATAAAATCCTATGCTAATACTCTTACTCACATCTCTCTCAGTTGTTTCACAAACTAAACTTCCCTAGACATTCACAAGAGTTGTAGCTGAGCAAGGACCAAGCAAAGACAGACTCAGCAACACAGGAATAAGTAATCTTAGGGAAGTACATTGATTAGCTATCTCTATTCTTGTTTAAACATATTCCTGCTACATTGTTGACTGAGAGGATTTGCATATGAAAGCAGAATGTGCTCCAGTGTTGAGGAAAGGGTGAGAAGCTCACTGTGTATTTATGGAAAATAAACTGTTGAAGAGTGACAACCAGCTCTGAAACTTCAGGGGGTAGAAAAAGAAGAGAGAGAGGTAGAAAGAAAGAGAGATAGAAATCTAGCAGCTTTTGACAGGTAGGCATAAATCTTCCTGAAGGGTAGAATCACTTGAGGAAAGAGAGTGTGAGAGACCATTAAACCTTAAGAGTTTTGCATGATTCGTGAGGAAAATGTGGAAGTTTGCAAGGCATAGACTGGCAACTCCAAATGTAGATTGAAGATCATCAGAGAAGCCCTTTGTCTGTGAGGTATTTGGCTCAAAGGACTCGTGTTAGGAATACTGCTTTATAAGGTCAGCTGTTGGTAAAAGACAGCCTTGCTTTTTGGGATTGCTGGGCAGATGTTGTTCATGATGGACTGTTGTTGCAAACCTCAGTAAATCCAGAATTTTTAAGCCGTTGGATTTAAATGTCTTGCCTTATAAGAAACCAGGCTGGACAATCCTTACTATTGGTTTCTAGGCCAATCTTTTCACAGGTGCAGTGCCCCTGGGCTGAGTGATGAATGACACTGGTTATAGTTCATCTGTGTTTGAAGAAGATAAACAGCTCAGTGCCAGTTAACTCCCCTTCCATAAAGAGAACAACACAGTAATGTATTGAAAGGAGAAAAGGGGTCTATTTATCCTTCATTCTTCTACCAATCTGTGCAATTCTCAACTTTGAGCCCATTATTTGTCCCTACATGGCTCATGGTAGAAAGTAGGAACTGTTCTCCTCTGGCTTGATGGTGGTTTTATTTTTTCTGCTATCATGAATTGGGGCAAAGATTAAAGGCTGGGACTAGGTGAGGTGGCTGTTAATTTCCCATTTTGCTGGCTTTCTCACTTCTCCATGTGCTGTGGGGACAGACACAAAGAAACTATTGAAATCTCTTTTACAGTATGCAAAACTTGTCTGAGGACACCTGTGCCTTGTTTGTTCCTACCTTTCTTACATGATGTTCTTGAACAACATCTGAATGATACTAGTTCACCTTTCTTCACAAAGTTCACTCCCTGTGAAAATCCAAACCAAAAGAATCCAGCCCTGCCCTCCACCACAGTTTGTATTTCATGACCAATAATCAGACTCAGTGATCTTCACTATCTGGAAAGACAAATAAGACAAAGTCAGTGCAGAATGAACAGTTAAGAAGCTACTTAGCTGTAGGATTTGCCTTAGGTTTGTGACACTTTCTAAGAAATGAGATTTATTGATAAACCAAAGATCAGATAATTCCCATTTTCTCTTGTGTTGTTGTGATATCAGACAAGATCATACCAGAAAATCAATAAGGAATTTCAGAAGATGCAATGCTTAGTAAGTTATTTCCTCCTTATTTCACAATGTCTTAGGATAGTCCCCACTATTACTAACGGGAAAGTGGTGATTTCATCTCATGCTCAGACACACTTTGTCACTTGGCCTGCTCTGATCTGTTGATGACAATATGAACCAGTTATGCTAACTTGATAAAACAAAACAAAAAACCATGATGTGTACTGCTGTCCTTGCATATGAGAGGAGTTTGCATTAACTGTTGTAGAATTCAATCACTAACTATCTCTACAATTTTAGTTTTTGCTTGTCAGCATGGCAGTTAATGGGACAATAAAGGCCATGGCCACTTTCTGTCCAATAAAGAACCTTAGAGAAGAATAAAATTTTTTAAAAAATCAACACTGGAGAGAAAAAAAAAAAAAAGAAAAATAGAAAACAAGCAAACAAACAAACAAAGAAAAACCAAACCAAACCAAAAAAACACCCCTTAAATACTCCCCAAATTAATTCACAAAGTACAAAACTCAGATCAATGCTCTCCTAAAGTGGTAAATGACAAAACTACCCCTTGTACCTCTTTATTTAAGATAAGTATGTTTCACCTCTAACAGAGAGCTAAGTTCAAATGGAGAAATAAAGAATGATCCACCTCAGGTATTTGTAGGTGCCTATGCCTTTTATGTTAGTCCACAGCTAATTTTAACATTGCTTTTATAATCTATTAAAAAAAAAACAAACCCAAAAGTCAAAACCCCTCACACTTGAAAAAAATCAGTCTTGTTAGCTGACATATTTTGGGTTTCTAGTTAAGAATAATGTGCATTGCACCCTAAAAGTAACTATTTCTCTGCTTTGCTTAAGAGAGCCAAAGGATCACTAGCTCAGGGGTAAGGTCCACATTTAATTAGATAAGGACTGCTCTTAGTATTGGCAATAATGATAGCAGTGGGATTAATGTGACTCTTATGGCTGTCACCAGATGCCATAGCTTCAAGGCAGGTAGAGTTTTTATGCAATGTTTAGGGAGAGATACATAAGAATGGGATCTTCAGATGCCAAAATCTCGGTGGTTTACTGAGAACCATGAGCACTCTAAAAGATTCACTTATCTATTGCAATGCAAATGTCCAGCCCTCAGCTAAAAATTTTCTTCCTCTACCTTAGAATGTAAACTATGATTTTTTTTTTTATTTAATTCAGAGCTACAGCAGGTCATACCACAGTTTTTTTGTTTGTTTGTTTTTCCTGTAAAGCAGCAACATGGAAAAGAATTGCAAGTGTTTGCACTCTACCTTAAATGTTCAGCAGTTGGAGCGCATCCTTTGAAAAATCTTTCTTTAAATACTCAAGGTGTTTAATTTATGAGACCAGAACTCTCTCTCACACCTCAGGAGGGAATCTCCACTGTGTGATCAGATATTCTTCAGTGCATTTCTAGCTTGGTAAGAAAGAGCAGAAAAAGGAGAGAAACACAGTGAAAGAGAGGCATAGAAATCAATGAACTAAAAAAGGAGAAAGTACTAAATACCAGCTCCCAATGCATGAAATACTTCATTAACTCTCACTTTTGTTATTGTAAAATATGCTGATTATCTACTTCTGATCAGCCTTAATAGGAAAGTTAACTACCACATATACCTGTTGTGAGAGCACACAGCCACAGGATGGGGAGCCACTTCCAAGGCCAAATAGGTTGTCCCTAAACAGTAATGCAACCACATGAGCAGGATGGAAGCAAAATGCTGGTGGTAGCCCCAGGAAGAAGAACTTATTTTTACTCTAGAGTCCAGATTTTAGACTCTGTTTTCCCCTGGAACCTGATGTGTAAGGCTGATCCAAAAAGCACCATCAGAAAATGCGGAGCAGAGTGGTCTCTACAGAGACACATGTGACACATTTATCCAGATTTCATGTAACTAAATAAAATTGTCTAAGTGGTCACCTTAAGGCATTTAAGATCTGCCTGGGACAGACAGATATGACGTAGAAGCTATAGGAGGTCTGTTTCTGTCTGGAATGGTGGCTGAAGGCACCTCAATATGTTTCCCGGTTTCTGGGATCTGGGCATAGGTTGGAATCCTAAGTAAATAGCCTTTTGACCACCTTATTTGGGATAAATCTACAGGTGAAAAATCAAGATTTCGGTGATTTTGATGTTTTTAGTATTACAGCAATTATTACACAGGAATTCTGAGAATCAAACAGCATTTTGTAACTTCAGTGCTGAAGAAACTTGCCTATATCTATGAAAGAAGCTTTTCAAGGAATTGAAAACTTACAGACTTCATTCTAGGGTGTCAAAAGCCACACACTTGTTTTAGAATATTATTAATATTATTAAACAGATAAGTAAAAAGCAAAACATTGTTGACTGCATGACCTGAAAGTCTTAAAAGGCTTTCTTTCTTTCTTTCTGCCTGAGTCACTCTAAAGAGCCCTGACACTTTTTTTTTCTTTCTGGGAAGTAAATCTGAACTCACCAGCCATTGTTTCAAAGCAAAAAAGTTTTAAATCAAAAGGGAGAAGAAGAAAGAATAGAAAAAAGATCAAGTTCAGCAAACTTTTGTAGTGCAGGAGAAGAGCCACTAAGCCTACAGTCGTGTATTTTTAGAGTAAATGGCATGTGCTTTTTGCTCTGGTGAGCGATCCATATTTTAAATGTCCCCATATACCATTATCATGCATAAAAACCTGTCACTATTATTCATGTCTTTTTCCCAATATCCATATTTTGACATTACCACTGAAAAGATCCAGTGTGCTCAGTGGCTTCTTAAAAATAAATAATTGAAAGCTACTGTAAATTATATTAAGCCTCGACATGGCTGACCCTCTCTTGCTTCAGTCCATTGCTATCTCTTTAAATGTATTCACTCATAAATTATATTGTAATTTGGAGGTGCTGAAGTCTTAAGTTTTTTGACTCAAATGTAACTTCCTTCCCAATGCATAATTCATTTTCACTTTGTTCTTGGTGCTGCGTGTGCAATCGCATTTTTGGCAGCCAAATGCAGGCTGAAATCAACAACTCTGTAAAGGGTGAGAATGAAATCAGAATGGATGGCTTGGCGGAAGAAATATTAAGCGTGTCACAATGTTTTGTACTCTATCTTGTGAAATGGAAACAAAAACCTCAAACAACTCTTGAGTTTAAAAGGAATGACATTTAAAGTCTGAAAATTATCCGCTGCTGATGTCATGCTGTTGTTGCATTTAATTACTTTTCACATCACATAAGCTGATGGCTTCTGAATGTTTTTATGCCATGAGGTTTATTTTGATGGAGAGCACACTCTCCCATTTTCTATTTTTTTTAAACTGGAATAAGTCAGTCAATCTCTGTGGACACAGATGAGGGATGATCTGATAAAAATGAGTGTCACTAACTTCAGAATACTGACCTCATTTTCTGAAATAGGGTCCTTGCAAAAGCCTTGAAACTCACATTAAATTAACATGTTATTGGGTCAAAATTTAAACTGCTTCAAGGGAAAGTAGCTTTGCAACCCTATGTTGACTGACAGTCATACCTTTGTTTTTATCTTTTCAACATGAATAAGTAGTACTGGAAACAGACTAATTCAAAAAATAACATCCTGCAGTATTATGGTTTTCTTAACATGTAGTTATATTTGCGAGACAGCAAAGTAGACTGAAGTGCAGCTGCAACGTGATGGATCAATGTCAGAACATGTCATATTGATAGGCATTCATGAAGACTTCACATGATCAAGCATAAAGGTGACAAGCTTTTTTCTTCATGTGATCACGCAGCACATTCAAGATAGTAAGGTGAAGAGGAAGCTGCAAAAATTCAGAACAACCTAGGAAAGTGAGGAGTGTAGAAGGACCAACTCACAGTGTAAGAGATGACACATGATGACCCAGGAACATTTACATGAAACTGGTGAAAGCTAGAGATGGTGGCTAGGGGTAAGCTGTTATGAAGATTAAAGGTGGAAAAGAAAATGGATTTCAAAAAGGCAGTTGAGAAACAGAAACACCTTTCCCCATCAAAGTTTACTTAAGGACTTGTCATTTACCTGAATATAGTTATTATGCTATAAATAAGCACCTCTGTAGTATTAAAAAGTGCCTAAATCTAGTTATGTGAGGCTGATAATCTGTGAGGACTACCAGAACCTGTGTGTCAGCTATGACAGCCCACCTGGACAACATGAATATTCTTTTTCTCATTTCTTCTTTCCTGGCTCCCTACTCCCCACTTGCTTCAGTTCTCTGTTGGATGTTCAACCTTTTGTCTGTGCCTCTGAAACATGTCACAGCTGAGACTCTTGGAGCACTGCTTCATTCCTTAAGTGACCAATGTCTTCCTGACATCTCCCTCTCTGCCTGACTGGCCTTATTTCATCACAGCTTTAGTCAGGAGGATAAATAAGCCAGCAGAACTCAAGATCACAGTTTCAATGTCACAAGTGACACACCTTTGCATTTTGTCTAGCCTTTCCTCAATTCCAGCTTCTGATCTGTGCTTTTTCCTCCTGATTTCTCACTATCCATCTGTCCTAGCATTGCACCTTGAGCTCATTGTTACAGCAGTGAGACGAGCATTGTTTGTATGATAACACCTCCCATCCCAGTCCGCCTCTGTGTTTTTTTCATGTTGTTCTGCAGGACTGGAACAGCTGTCCTGAGGTAATATGCCAAGCCCCTTAACCTTGCATTATTCAAATCTCTCCCTAGGGAAAGAGGAAAGTCTGTGAGCATCATCCACTTACGGGAACCTTTTGTCAGTGTTATATGGTGTTACCTCAGCCCTACTTCTCTTGCCAGAGAGAAAAAGACTATTTCATTAAACAGATTCTTCTCAAAAGACTGAGGTGTTCAACCTGGCTCATTAAGACGGAGAATGTGAAGACAAAGAAAATAGTTCAAATTGGACATTTAACTAATCTGTTTTTAAATCTCTGACACACACATACAAAAAAAAAAAAATCAAAGTCAATTACAAGGAAGAAAAGGAAAATGTCTGAAATAGAATCTACGTCCATAGATTTTGACAGCTGCAATATTATAGGCTGAATTAATGTTCCATAAATATACACTGGGCATTTCCATTATAGTAATGTCAGCTCTCATTGTCAGTTAACAGGTGCCTGTATAGTAAACCACATCTGACTTCTGAGTCATACCTTGAGTTGTATCTTCTGATATCAAATAATACTATGATGGCATAAAATCAGTCTTTAATTGTTCTACTGAAATATTACTCTAAAAAAATCCCCCCTCCAAAAAAAAAAACACCCTAATAAAACCAAACAAAAAAACCCCAAACAGCAACAACAACAACAACAACAATGAAGAAAAAAACCCAAGAAACACAAGGGAGAATTTTTGCAATTTCATTATACTTATCATCCACAGATATCTTAAAGTGAGGTGAGTTGAGGTGTAATTATCAACTGCATTGCTCACATCAACAAACATAGAAAAGAGAAAGCTATTAGCTATTTTAGTTATTTTCAGAACTATCTGTAAGGCAAACCTTAAATGAAAATCACCAGTTAAAACACTAGGGCTTATTTCAGATACTGAATTGCTGCTACAAATGATAGGTATAGAACTAATTAGAAAAACACCTCTGACACCTAAAAGGAAAGATGTAAAAATGAGGAAATTTTTGTACAAAAGTGGCATGGAATCATTGACTGCATATGGCTAGATGAAAGTGGGATACCCTTTTTTAACAAAACAATATGGGTTTTTTCCCCCCACCAAATAAAAGCAGATAAAATTTAGGTTCTGTTTTATGCCACATTTTTTCCCCCTTTTCCCTATCTCTCATTTTTTAACTTGTTTATTAAATCAGTGACATGGAGGTTGTCCAGACACGTGGTACAGGAGAACTTTAGCATTAGCCTAGCCCTCAGGGAAGTGTTTGAAAATTTCTGTGCATCCAGCAAGCAACAACATAACAGATGGGTGAGTTGGTCACAGCAGCAAAGACTTTTTCTTGCATTACCACATCACAGGAAGCTTCTGAGAGAAAGCCTCAACTTCACACACCCTTAACTTCAAGCAAAAGACTTATAAAATTTTTTGCAGTCTTACATTGCCTAAGAAGCCACTCAGAATGAAATGTCACAGTTCTCCTTAGCACAAAAGTAAACGCGGGATATAATTGTTTGTCATCTTTTATTTAAGTTGTGGTTCTGTTTGAATTTCAGGCATGCTTAATCTGACCACAGCCAACTGTCTAAACAAGCAAGCCTCAGTACTCCTACTGCATCAACAACCAGCTTAATAATATCAGTTTATATTTTAACATTAATTTTCTCTGGCTTCTGCCATAGGCTAGTTACCGTAGTGGAGCTTAGTTTCAGATACCCTGAATACAGTGAGAAAAAACTGGCATCAGACACAACAATACTGGCAGAAATCTGTGAGAGAGGTTGTCTTATAGCAATTCCTGCCTCAGCCTTGCATTTGTGGTAAGCCTGGTGTACATCATAATAATAATAATAATACCAAACAATACAAACAAACAAACAACAACATCAACAAAACAAACCTCTCAGTTGTGGACTAGACCTCTTAGAAACTGCTATTTTTATTACAGTAATCCTATGGCAAAAATGTTATGACATTCTCTGGGTTCCTAGCTTTAAGACTAGATCTAACTTTTACTGCTTGGACAAGCTCAGCTGGACTGACTTATGACTGTACAACAAATTCTGTAGTGAAGCAGGGAACAGACAAAGGACATTTCCAGACTGCAATGATCATCCACTTTATCCATAAAAGCATCTGTATTACTACAACAGTCCAAGGAGCGTGCTATTACCAAAAATTCAAATTGGCGAAATACAGTGTTAGTAGTTTTTAGATATATATAAAGCTAAATAAATATCTTCTCAGCCTGGTCTACCATTGTTTTTTTCGCTTTTTAGTCCTTTGTCTTCATGAGTCTTACCTGCCTCAAAAATTCCTCTGTTTCCAAAGTAATTACACCATTACTCCTTCTGTAGGAAGTCGTTAATTGTTCATGTGGTCTTCAGAGTTAAGCAGAATGCATCACTTATTTGATTCCTTTCTAATTAATTGACACCACATTGATGTGTAGGCGCCAATATCAGTTTTGCTGACTCAGTAGATCTTGACAGTGCAACAGACAGCCCTGAACTGAGCTGCTGTCAAATAGTCTTACCTCAGTTTCTCTTCTACTTGCCTAAATGGAAGGATATTCACAACTGCACTGGACTGCAGAAATGAGGAACCTCAGGGATGTTCTCCAGGTCTGCACAAAGTACGGTGTGACCTCAGGAAAGCAGACATGGCCAAGATTTGGGTCTATTAGCGTTAAATCCAAAGCTTTCATTGTTAAGCAGTAGCATTCTTGACAGATCATCAAAACTTTTTTGTTTCTCACAAGGGTCTCTCAGAAGGCTTAAGAGCAAGGTTGCTGAATTGCATTGTTCATCCAAATGCTGTAAATTTTGTTGGGGTCCATATGCTAAAATATAAACATTATTAAAATGGCATACTTTGTGAGAGTTTGAGTATTCTCTCTCTCCCTAAGGGCTAATATACTTCATGTGTGCTCTTTTCCACCATATTTTTCAAAATCATTCTTTTGCTCCCAAGCGTGAAAATAATGTATATGTAAGGATTACACCAACCTCCTGCATGTTAAAAATCTTAGCTTATGCTCATTAGTTTAACCGTCCCTAAAGATATGCATTATTTGTACTATCTATTCTTCTTAAATTCAACTCATCTCTGTGCCAGAAATTTTAAAACATATTACATTCCTCCCGGTCCTTCTTGCCAAGTATGAGGCTTTACTACATCAAACACTGAATTTACTGAGATGAAAAGTTAGTGCAATATTGGCCCTGAAATGTAGGTGGTATTGTTATCTTTTCATAGCTACATATACACCTCTCTTGAGGAGATTTCTTTTAGCTTCAGTCTTGGAGACAGTGCTTTTGAGTCAATATTATGCTGTGATAATTCTTTGAAACTTTATTTCTTTATATTAGCACCACTGGACAATATCCTTCTTTGAGTGAAACACCATCATTTACCAGTAGCTTATATTCATACTAGTCCCTGTAGCACAATTCAGAAACACATTTTCTATTTACATTTGTCTCTCCCAGCTCTCATTTCACTTCCCAGAGCTTTTCTCCCCATGCTGTAATAGGCCTGAATTTTGATGAGGCCAAAACACAAAGCAGCCATCAGGAATGACTTATTTAGATGCACAACTTTTAGCATACTGCTGATTCTGTTACTACATCAGTCAAGTTTCCTGACTACTCTTCCTGAGATGTAACAGCTCCAGAAGGATTTGGAGAAACACTACAATAGCCTGAGAGTTGCATTTGTTCTCGCTTTTGCTGTTGCCCAGCCCTGATTAGAAGAAATGTTCCCGTTAGCTAATTACTTTCTCAGTGGCGACAGATGGCCAAAGGGTGCATATGAGGGAAAAACAGAGAGGAAAAGGGTTAATGTTGCAGATCACCTCGTTCCCCTTTTACTTAGGCTCCTCTAACGCTGTTGGTTTAATGGCCTGATCTGCGATTGGGGTTGGAGCAGCGAGCGGAGAATCGGGCCCAGGAGGCTCAGTGACCCGCGGGTGCAGGCCCTGCAGGTGCGTGGCTAACAAGGTGCTAACTGGGCACCGCGGCGGGCATGAAAGAGTTACAAGCAGTTGGTCAAGAGGCAGCATTGTAGCCCGAAGGGCCGCTAGTGCCGGGCTTTTGTGTCTGGGAGGAGAGGCGAGCTCTGCTCCTGGCTGCTTTCCTGCCGGATCCGGGCTGGTTTCCTCGGGAGGAGCGGGCGCTGCTCTCCTGTGCCTCTCACGAGCTGCTGCACGCCAGAGAAGTCAGGCCTTCTGAAAGGTTTTCTGAAAAGGTCAGAAAATCCTTCAGCAAGAGGCTACCGATTCGGCATCTACCTTTCTCTTGAGGAAGTTGTGATGCCTTCATTTCCCTGTCTTCCCCACTCCGCCGTTTCTGTTATTTATTTATTTATTTATTTATTTATTTATTTGTTTGTTTGTTTTAATACACTCTCAGCTCGGTGAAGTCTGCTCCCCTTCACTCCTATCTCTCACTACACAAGATGCCCACCTCCTAACACAACTTCACCATGCTAATGAGTCCCACACATCTGAAAACAGCAGAGAAAAGGGAAAATAAAGATTGTAGGCAGAAATGCACGTGCTCAAGGGTGAAAACGATCCTGTCGTCAGCAAGGTAGCAGAAAGAACTTTGAACATGTTTTTGTACTCCACCTGCTATAAACCTTTGGTTTTGTTTGCCTGGGCATTTTCCTGTTTTTGAAACAGCATTTTTTTGCAAGGAAAGGAAAAGGGTACCAGCTTTCAAATGTATTGGTCAGCACTTCCATGAGAAGCCTGCCTTATATAGGATTTTCATTTAGAGCTTGATAAAAGATGTACATGCCTCCTTCAACATGCAAATTTCTCTTCTAGGTGGCTGCTCATTGTGTTTATTTTTGCTTTAATGCAATATTGACAGCTTTGTCATCTACAAATCTTTACCTTTTAAGTAACTGAGAGTAAGAGGGGAAAGAATAAATGGCTGATGTATTAGTGCCAGTGCTTGTAGAACGTTCCTTTTGTTGTTGAGGTTCATGCATCTTTTATTTTTAAACAGTCATCAGCTGTACTTTAAATTGCTGCTGAGATAAATGGAAGCTAATAGGAGGTATCCCTGAAGTTTGTTTTCTAATCAGATCAGACTGAATCTTACTAATAAAAGTGACTACTGTGAAAAGAAATGTTTGTGACTAAATAATCAGTTTTTGTTATTGAGAAGTTATTAAATTGCCTAAGGAAAAATTTATAAATAATACCTAGTTTACTAAGATTTAAATTAAGGGTTATTACCCCCTCATCAATCTATTCTGAATTGCTTTTCTGTTTAATTTATTTATCTGTATTCTTATTTATTTATTTAATATCAGTGGTGTTGCTTATTCTATAACATACAGCTGTGTTGAATTGTGACTATATTGCAAGCAACACTGACATGAGACTCCTCCATTTAGTTGATGGGGAAACTGGTATAAGAAAGGCAGATGTAACTAGGAGTAATTTTAAAGTATCAGTTGACATAAAAGTGAAGTTTAACCTAGGCTGAAGAAAAGAAAATTAGTGGTGTAAAATCACCTTGTGCAACTGACATATTTTTTAAATAAAGGGAAATTTTTCTTTTTAAATAGAATATGTTTATTTTGACATGAAAACAGAACAAGTGATGATTTTTGCAGAGTTCTGCTAACTTAAAAAAGCATCTCAGTTACCTTTATTGGTAGTTTTGCTAGAAGGTAAGACTTGGAATAATAAGCTTAGCAGAACTGACTTTAGGGAAAGCCTGAAATTTTCTCCTCCTTCAGTTCAAAAAGACAGTATTCCAGAGAAATAGACCATAAAGTATATCTTTCTTGATTTAGACCCTGTGTTGGGACTTAACTTCAACTGAGTTATTAAATAATTTTTAATTTATCTCTATCACATGCTTAAGTGCTTTGGTGACATGAGATCCTAATGAGGCCACCTGCAAGGGTTCCTTGCTGGTCTCTGCTGGAGGTTCTGCCCAAAGCTTTAGGGTGGGGATATAGATGGCTCCAAATCCTTTTCTCTTTTTCACTGATTTTTTCATCTTGAGCACATCCCTCCCCAGTTCAGGCTTGATTGCTTGATTACAGCGCTGAGCACACAATGGCACTCCACCAAGAATGCTTCATAATTAGCAGCACTGGTAAGCCAGAGAGACAACATTAAAATAGTAGTTAATGGGTACAGTGCAACAATGTTAATGGGTTAAATTATTTTCTTGCCTTCACAGTGCAGCTGAGAAAAAATAATTATTTTTATTTCTCATAGTTCAACTGTTAATTGCCTATGTTAAACATAAGGCACCTTCTAGTTAAAAAAAAAAAAAAAAGAAAAAAACAAAAACCCCAAATACAAAAATCTCCTACCTTAATTAAAGATTAAATACTTCCCTCTAATTAACAAAATTTACAGATAAATTCCCCATCTCCTGCAGCAACAAGTGTCAGTTCTCATGGCCTTCATCATTATTCCCCAGGGGACAAGTGAGCATTGTGGTGCACTGTGAAGGAGTTGGAATTCATGTCCTACAGGAATGGCTTGAGGATCTCACTGTGAGACTTTGGTGTCCTATTTCTGGTTAACCATGATATCTGCATATGAGAGGAGCCCTCTTGTCCCCAAAATGTTCACATAGAGAGGGAAGTTGTCTCTAATAACAGAGTCATAATACATTTAAGATTTGGTGGAGTAAAACCTGCAACTGTTATTTGGCCCAGCCAGTGGCTGCAAATGCAGGACCCCAAGACTATAAAGATTTGATTTTAGAAGTGAAAGTATCCACATTTGAGTTTTCCAGTGGTCTGAGTTATCCAAAATAAGGTAGTTATTTTCCTGTCGTGAACAGGTGGTTAAAAGCATTCTTATGACAACAAGGTAGCTCATTGTTGCAAAAGTAGGTGCAGAGAGTCCCTAATTCTTTAAACTCAGAGTATCTTTTATTTTTATTTCTTTTTCTATCAGCTTTTTATTTCTTGTATTTAATAGGATGTTTTTATTTATACTTTCTTGTAATTATAACCTCCCCCACCAGGAAGCCCAGGAATAAATCTCAAATATTCCAAACAAAACTGTGACCAAAAAAAAAAATCCCAAAAATATAAAACCAAAATGAAACCAAACAATCAAACAAAAAAAAACCCAAAAATCCCCCCCAAAACAACCAAAACCTGCCTTTAATCAAACAAGCAAGCAATAATTTAAGTGTATTGTTTAATTGATTTATATAATAAATTAGTTTAGGATTTTTTTTTGGTAGTATAAAAAACTTGAGCTCAAGAAGCTTTTATTCTTGACACTCCACTGCAAGCAAAATACATGTATAACATATGTTACATATATATTGTGTCCTTAGATATTTTATTTATATAGACAAATAGGTACATAAGCACATATACATAACATCTGAATTTAGCAGGCAGGAGGAAGAGGAAAGAAATGCTTTCCTTTGGCAGTGTTTAGTTCCAGAAAGAACTATTTCAGTATTAGAAATTATGTGCAATCACTGGTATTACAGTTCTTTATCTCCCTGTAACATTCAGGACTATAGTTTTTTTATTAACCTAAAGCACTAAGATGGGAAAAAAAGGAGAGGGAGAGGGAGTAGATTTGCCTCTCATGTTTCCAGAAATTGCCTCCTATTCTTCTACAAATGGAAACCCAGTAAGTGTGACACTTCATAGGCAGCTGTTCTGAAGAGGATCAGGATATTACTACATCCTCTCAGGCTAGTGGGCACCTAGAAGCATTTGCAGAGCTCAGTAGGAAAACTGGAGTACTGGGAAATCACATTTGAATATCCATTCATTTCCCTCCTGAATATGTGGATAATGGGTATTGGGTACTTCATGGCATATGTCCATTGAGGTCAGGAAGTGTCTACGCCCACAAGTACCACCACAGCAGTCCTCAAATTTGGTTTTGGGTGAATTATTCTTTATGGCTATAAACCATAAGAGGTCAGGGACAAGTAATGGACTGTGAGCCTTTAGCAGATCTTTCTGCTTCTGGTGGATATGAGACCTGATCTCTGAATATACTCAGTTCTGAGTTTTTATTTCAGATCGTTCTGTACACCAATCGTCCCGCCATTGCAGTGGGACTAAAATGGGATAATGACTCTATTCCAGGGCATTAATGGGCAGAACATGTTTGCAATGTGTTTAGCTGCCATCAATATTAATGCACTCATTTGAGGGGCAATAAATTGATAGAGTGTGGCCTTATAATGCATAAAAATTGCATCAGCTTCAGAGCAGTAATGGAAAATTCCTCCGTAAGTTGAAGTAATTGGGAAAGGGACTTTTCTTAGACTCATTTTATTTGGCACTTTGAATACTCAGACCTTGACAGGATCAGTCTTGTTGTCTTCCTTTAGAATCTCAGTGGGTCAAAAACAAACACTTGTTATCATGTAGTAAAAACTTTAAAAATAGCGAGGGAATAAGCTGTCTTTGTTGTTTTGGAGAAAGATTATGAGAGCAGTTGCCTTCTGTAATGACCAAGTTAGAAATGAATAAGTTAAATTTACTTCCAGTTTTATTATTCTGAGAAAATTACTTAATAATGCTCTAAAAGAGAGCAAACAGTGCATTAAGAAAGTTATATATCTATTTTAAAACCTATGTCTGCCTCTCACCTACAGCTGAAAGATGTCAGAACATCTTAGTGAGTGGCCCCTTAGTCAGTATCTATATCAGTAAAGTAAATGTTACATTTCTGTGCTCTGAATGTCAATGTCTGTTTTATTGCTACAACTATTCCTGGCCTGGGTTTGGTCTGGACCAACTGATAGGCTCCCAAATAATCCCTGTTCATCACTGATCATTATCATGCATTATAGACCCACCAGGCAGCTGAAAGGTGTCCGTCCTTTTCATAGGGTAGATTGATAGCTGGAAGGTGAGTAATTTAGTGTGGTTCTTTTACCTCTGTGACTGAAGAGTCCCAGGGATTTATTTAATTTACAGCTAAAACCTTGGCCATCAGAAACTTCTCTGACAGTCATTTAAGAGCCAGTAAAAACTTTGCCATATTATTTAATTAAGCCAGGAAGCCTATATCTTCTGTAGCAGGATGACACTCCTTCTTAAAAAGAAAAAAAAAGGTGTGTGGAGATTGACACACCAAATCATGCTTAAATGTACCTGTAAGATAGTCAGAAGGATGATTCACTTTCATCTGTGGTAGGACATGTCACTTGGCACCCATGACATCTATTCCAGGCTCTTGGACAGGGTATAAGTTGTGGCAAATGTCATTTTGGTAAGACAATAAAGACTTGATGTGTGCCAGAGAGGACTCACCAAAACAGCGTAGTGCAGGTTGATTCAATCTCTAAATTAAAGCACAGCCAATGTCAGGCATGGACATATGTAAAGAATAGATGTTATAAGGCGAGCTGGGAAAACCCACGCAAAACTACATAAAAATCAAGTAGTACCATGGATTATTTTACAGGCCAATTTAGGAATGATTGACAGATGCGGTCATGACCCAGACTGAAAAATGCAAATAATAAATATCCTAGACACACACACACACACACACACACACACATGCACAGAGAAGTAAAAATACAAGGGCTGAGAACTGATCCAGCAAACCAGCCTGACAGAGAGGGGATGTGACACTCTGCTGCCTGCTGAAATAGAGATGTAGAGAGCTGGATGACAACAGCATGCTGAAAAACACTGTAGCCCATAGCTCCTCATTATCTTCATATCTGTGACTCTACATCCTGACCTATGGGGGATGCCTTAGGGTACATATCCTGAGGTAAGAAATATCCAGCAAAGACTGAGCAGGAAATGTTGCACAAAGCCAGCATGGAGAGACACTCGGCAAATCTAGGAAGTGAGCAGCTTTTCAGCTCTCTTTTCCCCTTGGGTCTCTTCTGAAGGCCATAATCATGAAAATACAGAGTTTCTTTCAATGTGGGACGGGCAACAAGTACGCCTCGAAAAGCTGCAGGCATGATGAAGATGATGATGAGGGTGATGATGGAACAGTGGACCCTGTGATGTGGGGATGAGGAAAATGTGAATTATCTCTAAGTTGTGAAACAGAGAAACTGAGACAAAAAGTTAGCAAATAGTGTGGAGGTTTTCCAAAAGCATCCACAAAAGATGAGTGCCCATCTTCCATCACTGCTCTGGGGGCTGATATCAGTGTTCACTCCGTGAACCCATCACACCCACAGTAATTTTAGGTTGCCTTCATTAGTGATCTCTCACTAACAGCAGACTTTGCATTGTGTTAACCCTTGGTCACCATGCTCTTTACCTGGGATCCTGATGCATTTGGCATTTTGAGAGAAAGAACAGGAATCTGGGTTCGTGTGCCCCTCTTCACTCCTTTAAACTCCCAGACCCCAGCAGTGGTGAACAGTGGGGAAAGGCTGATTTCTGTGTTCTGGGACCTAATCACACTCAGGAAGGAGGGATGAAAAAGCTATGCAGTCACTATCAAGGGGGCTTTTCAAACCCCAGACCATGGGTCCTTTCTTCCTTCCTTTCTCCAACTCTTTTCTCATTCACATTTAGACAAATGACATATAGTAATTAGGTTCCCTATTCTGCCAAAACTTTAAATAGGATCCTTTAAAAATAGCCTTTAAAACTTCTTTTTTTTTTTTTTCCAAGCAATGAACAATAGAAACAGTCGGCTTTTTTAACACTTTTTTAACAATAGTCATTTGGAAATGCAGGCTGAATGCTGACAAGTTTGACTAGCACAGAGAGTTTTGTAGCCTATTGTGGCACTTTCTGGCTTTTTTACTTCATCCCCCTCCACCTCTCCCTTTTGCTTCTTCCTTTCATTCACCATTGACAAGGTATGCATTCATAATTGAAGAAATTCTTTTCTTAATGACTTACAGTTGTACAAGTTGTTGCTCTTGTCAGTGGTGTGGCTGCTGTTTCTGCAAACTAAACACATTTGACTGCTAATTTCCCATTGAAAGACATTGGAAGGTTCCTGAAATTAATGGTGTAAGACAAGTTTACAAACTGGTAGGCTCTGATGTGAAAATTAGCGTGTCTCCTCTGCAGAAGCTAAGTGCAGGAAGGTGGCATAGCAGTGAGCAGCCTGAATACTCAGCAAGGTAAAAATCTTCAGCAAGGAAGAAAAAAAAAATTAAAGATTTCCCATATTTCAGGCTCGGAAACAGCAAGATATAGACAAAAATATCAGAGTACGTAGACATGGAGAAGGGGAAAGTAGACTTCTTAGCAACAAGAGGAAAGTGGAGGATTTTTCATGTAGAAAACTCTTTTACACTGAGAAATTGGTGACTTTGTTAAGGACCTGCTGTTGGTATTTTGCTTCAGTATAGTGTGTGTTAAGTTATGAGTAATGTTTGTGGGAAATTGAGAGGATTTTTAAGCCAGGAGGTTACAGCACACAACTTTAGGTACTTATGAAGCTGAAATACCAGAGGAAAAAATCCATACACCCATGGAAATTGAACATTGTCTTCTATTCATGTAAATGAGGATTTATTTGGTTAAAGCTAGTGAAATATTCTGCCAAAATAAGACAAGGTGATGTAAGAACAATTTGCCCTACTTTGAAGGAAAGAGAGAATATTCCTGGTTGACCATTTGCTGAGGGACATACTTTTCACATATGCAGGCAGCCATTGCAGTGTTCACCTAAAAAGGTTCTTAAACTCCTTAAACACAGTGTGTCACATGAAGCAATCAAACTCCTCAACCATATCCGTGTTCTGCTATTTCTTCCTAGAAATCCTTGTGAATATTTCCTTGAGGTGTGAAAAACTGCTTCTCTGCTTTAGTAGTTCTGGAGTTTTTTTACTATCAAGATCCTCAATTAAATGATTCAAAACACAATCTATTTTGTTTTATTTTATACAACAGAATCAGCACATATTATCTGACAGAATTAGTTTGTATTTTCGCCTTGAAATGATGGTATTTCTAGTATCTCCCGGTGTAGCCCTTGTTATCTCATTAATAGTGGACCTAAATGGATTTTGAAAATTACACAGTTTTTGCTGAGTTAAAACTGTTAAAATAAAAATAATTTATATTTGACAAAATTTTGCCTACATTAAGGAATGCATTCTTACTGTTGTGAATGATCCCTGGACTACAAAAATATCAGGAAACAATTATGACAAGTAATACATGCTACCCAAAAAATTTTAAGTAGCAATTACAATTTCACCATTCTGTCCTTCTTCTGTGTGACCTGCCCAATATTTCCCAGAAGTCATAGACTACACTGACTTCCCAAACACAAGTGCCCAAAATTTTATATCCTACATTTGTATGTTGAATCCACGTAAAACCAACAAATGAGAACAAATCAAAATAAAACCTACAAAGATTTGTCCGGCTGCCCCTCCAATGTATTCACTTCAAAAAGAGAATCTATGAAGCTGGTTTTTTTGACTACTCAGAGAAACTTTTAAGTAAGTGATCTTGAGCCTGATTAATTCTGCATCCTGTTAAAAATTTAAAGTAAGCATAAGCAGGAATAGAGTGTTAATGGCTGTGCTGTAATCACATCAGGAAACAAGGGATGAACTCAGGCTGTTTGGGAAAGCACCATGAGAGCTCTTACAACAATGAATGATCCGTACTGTTCTATGTGGACTTCTCTTAAAGGGACTAGTAACCTCTGCTGTTTTTCAGAAGATGTGTTTTCTTGTGAAGATGTAAGTATTTTCACCCATCACTCATCCTCTATGTGAGCATCGATGATCATAAAGGATAATATATAAAACTGCTTGAGGTGAGTGTGTTTTCTGCTGTCTCCCTAGTGAATTGAGATGTAGATGAAAGATAAAAATAATAAAGACAAGAGAGTTCAATGGAGAAATACATGTCCTGTACACTAAGAATTAATTTAATAAGAAGCTTCTCCCTGCTAGTGGGCGATTAAACTAAATTGCCAGTCTAAACTTTTCTATGCTGCATTTCAAATGTCAACACATTACATTGCTATTCCTCTTAATTTCTCACAAAGAAAATGCAAAATGAATTCATTATGCTGGAGTAAGTGGAAAAAATGATGAGTTTCTCCAGAAGAGTAGGCAATGGGGAGAGATTGGGCAAGGCGATTATATTGAGATATTTGAATAGCTGGCCATTAGCAAGAGGATCCCCATTACTTTGCTTATAATTATATCCTCTTCGCTATGACTTCCCAGTGGAATAATACAATGTTCCCAGTGC
Source organism: Dicaeum eximium (assembly GCA_013396995.1). Lineage (NCBI taxonomy): Eukaryota > Metazoa > Chordata > Aves > Passeriformes > Dicaeidae > Dicaeum > Dicaeum eximium. Next base: position 170,857 of record VWZP01008290.1, on the reverse strand, counting down.
AGGAGATAATGAAAAATACCATTCAGGTGGTACATATATGCCAAGAAGAGTGTGTTGTATTTCTTCCCTTCCCCCACCGTGTAGACTGCAGCAGCACGCACCTACACGATATGTTAATGTGTGTTTGGTTGTTCAGGGCTGTGTGCAGGGCAAATAAATGTATCTTGAAAATGGAGCTGGCAGTGGAATATCATTCTCCCAGTGTAATTATCTCCCGTGTTTAGTGGGCCCGGTGTATTGCTGAGTACATTTTTGTTAGCTATTATGTAAATGACTTTCAAAGCCCACCACATTGTAATAATGAGGATTTTGGAAGGGATCTTATAGAGATTAAGTTTTTTTTTTTTCCCCTATTTTAAAGAGAGATGTATGTTTCTCCTAATTAATCCATCATTTTGCAGACACGTTTCTGTTCAGCAATCAAGGAAAATGAAGCAAACAAACAAACAAACAAACAAAAAGAAAGTAGGAGGGAAAATACAGCACAAGAACACCCACTCATTTACAGTAACTATTTTTTTCCAACTGATACATAAAATCTCTCATGTGTTATTGCTGTCTTATCACTTCTTGGCATTTTTATTGCTGTTCTATTTTCAGTTTGAGGGAATCTTGCTGCATACTGTATATCTGTCTCAGATTCATTAATTTTCAGAGAAAACTCAATTTGCATCAAAATACTTTGCTGTTTGGATGTTACTTTACATATCTTGGGCCTCATGGCTTGCATGAGAACTTTGCCTTCCAATTATTTACCAGAGGGGAGAAAAGAAATGTCACTGAAATTGCTGAAATTTCAATACTGCAGAATAAAATAAAATTTTGTTCTTGGTTTCTCCTGTGAAAGCCTTTTGTTGGACAACCCATGTCACTGGTTTGGTTTGACATGGATTTGATTTGTTCTAGTATTTAACAAGAATCATAAATGAATGTACATTAAGTTCGGTAATGACCTGTGGTAACCCATTTTTCATTATATGTACTTCCATAAAAAAAAGTTTTAAACATTTACAGGTCATGCAAGAGGAATATTTTTATGATATTTTTATACAAGTAGAAATATTCAGTCAGATACTATTAATGAATTTTATGAAAGAAGCTGTAAAAAATTTGGTGGGCTGGATTCCCTTCTTATTGGACAGTCACTCTGGCATAAATTTAAATTCCTTTAGTGAAGGGAGAGTGCTTCTCTTTTGTTTGTTTTGATTTGTGGGGTTGGGGAAAGGGAGAAGGTTGAGATAAAAGAGAGAAATTGTGTCACTTAATCTGGCCTTAACAAGATGAATCACAGAATCATAGAATGGCCTGGGTTGGAAGGAACCTTAAATATCCCTGGGTTTCAAACCCCCAGCAACTGTGAAGTTCAGTCACTTTTGAATGGAATTTTCCACTGTAAAAAATGGAATTTTCCACTGTATAAAATAATGTATCAGTGAAAGGAAAAATAATCTCCAACATAGGCTTTTTTTCTCTGCAAAGGATGTGAAAATGAGTCAGAAGCTCCTGAATGTCCTTTTGCATTTGGGCACCAAATGCTGATAATATTTTCAGGTGTGTGAACTTCTATGTTGAGAGTATCAGAATATATGAAAATGTATTTGGAATAGAATCTGCAGTGAGGATGTGGAAGTCTGTCATTTACACAATAAATCTGGATAAATATAACCCCCAAATGCAAAAACTTTATATTATTAGTTGCAAATAAATAGTTGTGTGTGTTACCTGCAATAAACTGGTCCTGTTTCCTATGTTTTGATGCATTGACTTTCCCTCCTCTTTTCTCTTCCTTTTCCCCCTTCACACTCTTCTTTCTACTTTTTTTTTTTTAATTTGTTTGTGTGGGGTTTTTCTAATTCCTTTTACTCACATCCATTTGTAGTTCTTGTGTGCAAAAAATAAAGCTTTGTGAACGTTAAGAACTATTCACTGGTCTTTGCTAATACCCTTTTCTTAGGGAATACTTAATAAACAATGTCTGGGTACACTGTATGAATCAAAAACTTTGAATAATAAGTTAAAAGGATTGTATCCATTTTGCCCCCACTTTTCTTCCTCTAGAAACTTGACATATGAGATGAAAAATGACCAGAAAGTTTTTTTTTTATGTTTTGTTAAGGCTGATATCCCTAATCTACCCTTCTACAGCAAGGACAGACACTTCTGAATAAAAGTTCTTGAGAAATAGACCAAAGCAATATGTTTTCTTGTACTTCTCCATATTTACATAGAACATGTTTATGTTAAACAACAACAACAAAAAAATTAGCTATTTGATAACCTTTATAGTTACAAAGCAGGCGTAAAAGCTTATGAGCTTTTACAAAAAAAATTGTCTTTTTCTAGCTTTAACACATACTTAATATGAATGCATGTCTTCCAGAAAGTACCAGATTTTGGTGAGAGCACACTGAAAAAAAATCTGTTTCTATTCTTTATGTAAAAAATAGACAGGTGGATTAGATGGGCAGAAAGATAGAATGTTATTTCATAATGGGCTTTATTTTTTGTTTTATTAATATTTGCTTAAATTAATACTGAATGTTTCATTTCATTAGTGTTATGCTAAATGTTATTTCAATTAGTTTGGAGTGAGGTTTTTTGTGTTTTATGTGACACAGCTTGAAATGCTTGGACAGAGTCATGGAAATGGAATAAATCTGTTGACGTCAATCTAATTGTGCAATCTACACAGCGGTGTTGAAAATCGATCAATACAAAACATGTTTTACATATTTCAATATGAATTTCCTCCTGTCACTCAGCAGTGGTTACTCACCATAAAAATGTATATTTTCAACAAAAAAGAAATTATGAACTTTAAAGACTGGAATCTTATTCTGCAATCTGTATTCGAGAAAAATCACTTTAGCTTGCCTTACAAATGACCTAGAGAGGCCTCCTACTGAAAAGTGATGGCTTTCATTCTCCATCTTCAGTCAAATTTTAGCATCCTTCCTGAGGGAGCCAGCTGTCACTTGGTTAAGGGTTTGGAAATCTAGGCACAAGCCTACTTTTATTTCATCAAGACAATTCAGATAATGTGGGCGCGTCCAAATAGCTATTAGAGAGAGTGTTAGCTTCCACTTGGTCATTAGGCTGGGATTCATCTGACTAAATGTAGACATCAATGAGGTAGCCACATATTTTTTATCTTGTCACCCCAGCCAATGAGGGAAACAAGGTCATGATTCATCTTGTCCTTAAAAAAATGCTCAGAATACATTAGATGAATTACTCCTCCTCTCCCTAGACAGTATCAAAGAGTACACAAAATGGTCAGAGGTAGATGTCCAGCGTAGATAACTAAAAGTAAAGATGATGAATCACCATATAAATATTTGGGTCTTTTTCTATAGATTCCAAGTAATTTTTATTTGATTTCTCAAGACTTTTTGGGACTAACTGATTAAGCGCTCTTTAAGCTTGCCCTAGTCTGACTTTTCAGCCAAAGAAAACACAGGAAGCCCTGGAAGGTCATTCATCTCAACCTGAGATGAGACATCTGACTTTCTCTGTTGATTATGATGTTTAACTTTTATCTTAGAGCATGAGTCTTCCCGTATAGTTTTTTTTTGCCTAAAAGACATATCTAAATTTAACATCTGTCCCCATCCGTGTCACAGTAATGACCAAACTTTGTTTGATGTCTCTTGAATGCTTGGACCTTCAAAGAATATTTTAGAGAGCTATTTAAAAGTACCCTTAAAAATCTTAGTATATTCCATTACCCTTGTATGACAGATGCCTAGATCTTTTTGTTAAAATAATATAGGAGAAGCTTTGGAGGTCATGCCCCCAGTCTTCACTTTTTTGGAAGCCCATTCTTTGCATTCCAGATCTGCGTCTTCTAATCACTTAGTGTGTACAAGTCATGTGACATATACTGACATCACTGTATCAAATGTCCATTAGTCACTTTTTATTTCATTATTTAATTAAGTTATGACTGCCAGGTTCCACAAAAAAACCCAAGAAAACAGTGGTTTTTCTATGCAACATGGTGCAGCACCAGAATTGTTCCTTCAGAGTAATGTCAGAAAGATCTCCAGGGTCCTCAACTTATAAAGCCATCCAAGAAAATTGTCCTTGTCTTTCCTTCAAATTTGTTTGGAAATAAAACAGGAAAAAAAAAAGAGTTTACACAAATGAGCAGAGAAAGAATCAGAGGAAGATCTGGCAGATTGTCTGTCCCAGAAAAAAAAGGCAAGAAAACAAAACAAAACAAATCAATGTCCTCCCAAATGAACAGCATAGTCTTTACCAACATTTAAATGTTTTCTGGAAGTAATTTTGAAAAATAGGTCCAGGAAATTCAGTTTGAAAAACTGTTTTTTTCAGAGACAAATGATAGGAGAAAGACTGTGAGTCAATACTGGTCACCCGTAAATGAGGAGAGGGTCTATTTCTGCTTCTGTTACCGTGCATCTTACTACTATCTCAGTAAAAAATTTTGCATTACTACCCTCTCTCTCTTTTCTGTCTGCCTTTTCTCCCTTTATATACACTTTCTTTGTTCAACTCTCTCCAGCCAGGATGTCTGTGACACTCCAGGAAGACATTTTTATGACTGATATGTACAGCAAATGTGCTCACTTCAAAAAACGTGCTGTAAAAGGTCTACCCCATCTGACTCCATGTTCTCCCTGATGTCTCATCTCTGTGAAAAATAGATACCTTAAAAGCAGGACAGCAACAAATTTCACAGTGATCGTCTTGTGCTTCATTTTAGCATTTACAGTAGCCTTGGGACCTTACTAGAGAGCCCAAGTGGTGGAAGGTCAGGCTGTGTGCTAGCACTAAACTGGGCAGGCAAGATCATAAGATCATTCTGCTGAATTTGGTCTATGAACTTTGATAAAATGTATTAGTTAGCATAGACATCAAGTAGTTTAAGACAATTTCTTTAGATCTGTTCATTCCAGCATTATTTGCTCTAAAATACAGTTGTAGATTTTGGATCTTTTTTAAAGGCTCTAATTATGTAATTTAATAGCAGGTTATTTTATTTCTGACTTATCCATTCTGCTAAATGGATCTGCTACCATGATTCTATTTCCCAAAGCATGATGAATGTCACTGAAGAAAAAAGAGTTGCACCATTTATCCCAACCTCAAGTGGTCCTTTTATTTCACGGAATCACAGAATCATTTAGGTTGGAAAAGACCTCTGAGATCATTGAGTCCAAGCTGCTTTGACCAATTATCACCTTGTCAATTGGACCTTGGCACTGAGTGCCACATCTGGTCATTTCTTGATCACTTCCATGGTGGTGAGTCCATCTCTGTGTACTCTGTTCCAATGCTTAACAACCCTTTCCATGAAGAATTTCCTCCTCATGTCTGGTCTGAACCTCTCCCAGCACAGCTTGTTGCAATGTCCTCTTGTCCTCTCACCGCTTGTGTGGGAGAAGAGACCCTCACAGAGAAGTTCTTCTCCATATTCAGCTGTAGCTTCCTGTGTTCCATTTTGTGCCCATTGCCTCGTGTCCTATTTCTTGTCACTACCAAGGAGAGCCTGCCTCTGTCCTATTGACACCCTCCCTTGTACACACTGAAATAATAAAATAAGAATCAACCAAACAGATAAACCCACTCTGAAAACCCCAACTGCAGCCAAAATAAGTATTTCTCGAATCAAATTATGAGAAAAGAATTGTTACTAAATTTTGCTCCTAAACTGTTACTTAAATAATGGAAACTGCTCCTTGTCATGAGTAGATTTTCTTGGTTTTGTTTAGGTGTGGGGTTTTTTTGTTGTTGTTTTTAGTTTGGTTTGGTTTGGGTTGAGTTGGGTTTTTTGTTTTTCTTTTTGGTTTGGTTTGCTTTTGGTCTTGGTTTTGGTTTTGGTTTTGGTTGTTTTTTTGTGCTTTGTTGTCGTTGTTGTTGTTGTTTTCTCTTATCTTCTCCTTAAAGAGAAACCTGTGAGTTCATTAAAATTTTTCGTCTAATAGTGTATTACACATAGTTGAGGAATGAAGAAAATAAGCCAAATTGTTCATCAATTTGAGAGCAGATTTTTAGTCTGGAACTCAGATATCTTTGGGTATAGGATATTTAAGATAAGGGCTGACATTTTGTGTATAACATGGTGTTTTCTTACGCACCAGAAAACAATCTATGTGGGACTGTAGCAGCCTGTGTTATTAAGAGGAGTAATACTGACTAGGAGCTAGACTCTATCCAGAGGAGGTAGTCAAATTCTTTATTTTATTACTGATTTTCCCTTCTTCTAGCATTTCCACTGAGGAGTTTCAGTTTACAATAGCAAATGTGCTCCTGTGAGGACACTGAGCACACCTCAAGGGAAGACTGAGGTAAGCATTCTTTAGATTATCAACAAACTCTGGCTCAGAGTTCCTTCATGAGTTTTGTCATTATACCTCTGCAAAATGTGTAAGGGAAAGACTCCAAATCTGTTTGGAGACTGAAGCACCTTTGAACAGTGTTGGTGAAGACAGATAGATGGGAAATGGTGTGGCTTTTGTACATCTTAGCTATTTAAATTAATTTATTATGTCAGTGATTGACAGACTTGCTTTCCAGTCACCAAGGAGCACTCTTAGGTATGAGTAGCCTGCCTCAGAATGCAGGCACTGTAAATTTTCATGATTTTATGTGAATTATTTCTGGACAGAATATGATTGAAATCAATGAGGTTCAACCAAGGTTAAAATCATTCAGTCATAGGGAGTTCCTCATAAGAGGAACTGACACAAGTAACTACCATTGAAGGAAACAAAGTATCAGAGATCAGATGAGAAAGCGATTAATGGACAATAATGGGTACACAGTGGTGAAGGTTTTATATTCTGTATAAGACCAATTAATGTAAAATATGTTCTCTTTTCTTTTAAATAAAAAAAGAAAAAAAAAACCGCAGCAAAACAAGACAATAAAACAAGACAATAAAACCAAGAAGAAGTTCTTAATTACTTGTACATATATGTGTTCCTGATATCAGGGACACTAAGTGACTTCTTCAGGCAGCTCTTGGGATTTCTAATGAAGAGTGCTGTATGAAATCAAAACATCATTAGAGAGACATCTAGTTTATGCTGGTAGGTAATCCTTTCCATTCCATCCTTTCTTTTCCAAGGACCTGGCTTTCACAGCAAGAAATTTCTTC
>VWZP01008290.1:135831-163462 GCA_013396995.1 Dicaeum eximium | reverse complement strand
TATATATATATATATATAAAGGAAATAGTTTTTTGCCAAAGCTACTTACTGTTTTTTCACAAAAATCTAGCCAATTGATATTTTTAGTGATTTCTGGTTCTGTAAAAAACTCCATTCTTTGTTAACTGTTTTACTGTATCTAATTAGTGTATTTGCTGTATTAACACTGCTTTTTCTGCTGTGGTTTTCTAATCATAATGCCACTTTATCTCCTTCAAGATGTAGAAAAATTAGTCAAGTTTAACTTGCTTATATACCTTTCTTTGTCTACATTTGTAGATTGTTGTAATCCCACTGCTGCAGTGCTTGTACTTTAAAATGTCTTCATGGCTTTAGGTTTTTTCTTCATTTTTTTTACCCCAAGACTTTTCATCTTTCTTGCTTAGCTCAATTGGTTAGATCTTGGAGTCAATAGGATCAAAAACATGTTCAATCTCCATATGGGCCATTCACTTAAGGGCTGGACTCTGTGATCCTTCTAGGTCTTCCTAATCCTTCCTATTCTGTGATTCCTTCTCTTTGTGTTCTTTTTGATTCCTTCTCTTTTTTATTTTTTCCCCCTTTTCCTTGTATTTCCTTTACTGCTTTCACAGTGAAAACTTGAAATCTGTAATGCGAACTAAATAATTCCACTATGGATTTCCTTCTTGGGAGAGGAGAGGAGAGAAGAGGAGAGGAGGTAGAAATAAGGCTTTTCTTATTTTGAGCATTTCAGCAGCTCTAAAAACTACTTTTGAGATGTTGGTGGGGGCAGGGAAGTGAAGGATGGTAATTTTTTTGTTACTTATTCCCCCTGTAGAGACCCGAATGCCAATCGACTCCTCTCACAGCACCACCTACTGTGGTGGTCTAGCTGCAGGCTAGTGTGGGGAAAGATTAAGCTTTTTCATCTGTAGTGTTACAGTTCCTGGGAGGCTCCTACACTGCTGTTTCAGTAAAGAGATTTATAGAAGCACTTGATGAATTTTAGTCATTTTTTTATCAGTCTGTAACCATAGAAATGTGTGTGTGGAGACCACTGCCATCTTAGGCACTGCTGCAATTTCTACAAATCATCTTACTTGTCTGCCTTATACCTTTTTCTATATCAAACTTTTCATTAGGAAGGAATAAGACAGCTTATATACAGAAACAGTACCCTAGTGCATCTTTATGCTGGTCATGCAGTGCAGAACATCACAAGAATGAGCTGGAGGAGCAAGGCAGGGACTTTGTAGGAGAAGGGTTCACCTGATTGTGTAAGGTTGACACAGATGAGAGTACAAAGCCCTTTACATTCTCCTTCATACACATAGAAATGTCAGGAACAAAGAAGTCTAAGGGATCTAATAGTGGATATTTCATTGTGCTCAGGATGTTATTAATGCCTATTTCCCCCAAGATACTTTCTGGCCAAAAATGCCTCCCAGCTAATTCAAGGTTGCTAAGAATTAATCTTTTGGGCTAAATGTCTTCAGAGACAGTAAATAAACCCCCTGGTCTCAGTGCAGAAGTTAATATGTAGATATCACTCTAGGGTCTTGTCCTGTGGTTCTTGGGATGTGAGATCAAAATGATAACTAGTAGTTTCTGTTTAATTAAACAAAGTGACAAACTGAGTGTTCAGTAGCTGCCTCTCAGAATAGCAGTGCTTGTCTTCACTATCACAGAATCACTGAAAACCAGAATGGGTCAGGCTGGAAGGCACCACAGTGGATGATCTGGTCCCACGTGCCTGCTCCAGCAGGGCACAGGGCTCAGGATTGTGTCCAGAGGGGTCTGGAATATCCCCAGTGAGGGAGGCTCCATCCCCTCTCTGCACAATCTGTTCAGAGCTCGGGCACTGCCCAGGCCAGAAGTTCTGCCTCACATCCAGGTAGAAATTCCTGGGCTCATCCCTGCCCGTGGCTCTGGTGCCATTGCTGGGCCTGGAGCAGAGCCAGGCCCTGCTCTGAGCCCTCCCTGCACACAGGGACAGGCAGGGATGGGGCTCCCTCTCAGCTCTCTCTTCTAGATGCTAAATCTCCCTCAGCCTTTCCTCATAAGAGTTGAGGTCCAGATCTTTAACCATCATTGTCACCAACTGCTGGACCTACTCCAGGAGCTCTTGTACTGAGGAGCCCAGAACTGGTGTGCCTGTGTTCTTATGTGCTAAATTAGGTTTTCCTGGAAATCACTGGCTTATTCATGTGTGGTTGAAAAGGTAATTTCCATTCCTTGTGTCTTTCTTTCCATCCTCTTTAGACTATTTTTTAGTGTTTTGGGGGATTTTTTTTTTTTTTTGGCTGGTTTATGTTTTACCCTGGATTTCTAGGTCTCTGGGATTTAGACAGTTAAATTTTTCTGAATTTCTTGTGTTTATGACTGCTTATAGACAGTTTTCAGTAGCTACAGTTATGATACCTCACAGCTACATCTTGAAATTTGAATCTTGGGTGAAGGGTTGATATAATTACATTAAATAATCAATGTAAAAGAAATTCCTATGTCAAATTAAAAGTCTTTCAACTCCTTTTTTCCCCACCTCTTGGTTACTCTTTTATATTTTGTTTTGTGCTCTGAAAAACTTCCTCATTGCTGCTTTGAATACTGAAAAACAGAGCTGCCAATAATGCATATTGCTTCATGTGTAATTGTAATTCCACTGACTTCATAGTGCTGCTCTTGATTTTCCTGAGTAGGAAAGGATAATGGGCCATTTCTCAAGACACAGCCACAGTATATTTAAGCCAAGTGATACTGTTAGCAGTAGGTTTGTGCACATCATCTTTCCACAGCAGTGTCACAGTTCTCCTCTCACATGCAGTCAGTAGATACCTGCACCAATCATTTGCACCTGCTAGAGCAGCATAAAGATGCCCCTATTCAAACACTGAATAGTTTCAAAAGTCTCTGCAATATAAGGTAGCATAATTTGAAACTGAAGAAACCTTTCTTCATTCAGGATTACATCCATTTGCAATCTGACATTGTTCAGACAGGATTGCTATATTATAATTATTGCAGAACATAATTACAAAATGCCATCCCTGTAGTACTGAGCTTTTGTATGTATGCAGATTATTAAAAATGGCTAATCTTAAAATCATTGCACATACAGTGCAGTCAACAGCGAAGAGAGTCTGAGCTTTTGTGCATTGGTATAACATTACAGTTTGTGGAGTTGAGGTCCTGGCCTTATTTCTGCTCCATTATTGTGCTGTTGTATACAAAGGATGAAACCTGTTTCTCCATTACATCCTGCAACACTTGAGTAATTCTTCAGAAACAAAAGGTGAATCTTGGTTTCACATTTTTTTTTCTGACTCAGCATTTGAATACCATTCGAGTGACAATACAGTTTTGGGGTTTTTTTTGTGGTTTTTGTTTTTGTTTTTTTGGGGTTTCTTTTTTTTTTTTTTAATTCCACAGAGATTCTCCAGTCACAGATACAGATCTGAAATGTGAGTCATAACACAAATAATTCAAAACTCTCACCAAGTCACAACTGCCCTATCACATTCATATTACATTCTTGTGAAATAGGAGGAACAGAAGTTTCTTTTTACTCCTGACTGAAACAAAAGTAGATATCTAAAATGCAGGGCTTCATAGCTTCATAATAATGAATTATTTGAATTATTGAATTATAGAATTATTAGAATTATTGAAGTTGAAAAAGACCTCTAAGATTGGAGTCCAACTGTTAACCTGCACAGCAAATGTGTTCACTCCTAAACTCCACATTCTCCAGCGTGACCTTGACACACATTTTGAACAATTCCAGGATACTGATTCCACCACTTCCCTAAGCAGCTTGTTTCTATGTCTGACCACCTTTTCCAAACAGTTAATTTAAACCTCAAACTGCACAACCTGAGTCTGTTTCCTTTCACTCTGTCACTTGCTACCTTGGAGGAATACCCACCTGCCTACAACTTCCTTCCTGGGACCTGTAAAGAGAGATGGGCTTCCTTTACCCCAGGATAAACACCCTCAGCTCCCTCAGTTTGCTCAGATGTGTGCTCCAGACCCCAGTCTGGGGTGGTACATCCCTACCAATGACAGAGATGTGCCAAAACCTTAGAACAGGTCGCACATCTTTTCAGTGGGTACGGATTGCTTGACTCTGGCAGGATTGCCTGATGTGATGCTGCTGCTCTCACTGGAACCAGCAAAGGTGGAAATCATCTTGCATTAACATGGAAACTTGGAGCCAGTCATTCACTGCCCTAACACCATCAACCCCCACAGGCTGAGCTGGACAGTGACTTAGCAAGCCTGCAAAAATATAACTATAATCACTATAATACAGCAGGGTCTTATTGACAGAATCTACATAGACAGAATAAATCCATGTTATGAAGAAGAAACATTTCCCCAGCTGATACAAGGGAAGAAAGGAGTGGATCTGTACTTTTTATGATTATTCACTATATTTTTGAAGGACAGTTTAATCTGATGATAGCATTAGGACAGGCAAGAGGGACTGAATTTTTAGAAATGAATTTTACTTAGTTAGGGAAGAATTTTCTACCTAACTATGGAATATTAGTTTAATATTGTAGTGATTATAACTGCCTCATATCTCTCATGAGCTGAGATTAATATTCACTGATATTCACCTGATATTTACTTATTATTTGCATTTCCACCAGTGCAGCCTTGTCTATCAAGAGTGAGAATGTTCTTTTAAAATTTTAAATTATTTTAGTAAATCCAAAAGAAGAATTTTATTTTAAAAAGTTTTATATATGTATTTTATATATTTTCTGAGACAGTAGGGACAGTGTAGAATTTACCTCTCACGCTCAGCATCATGAATTCAACGTGCCATCAGTTAATCTAAATTAATTGTGCAGTCTATAAATGCTGAAAGGAGAATCCTCTCCTTTTGTCCAAGATCTCCAACCACGAGCAGTTCATTACAGTAAAGGCAAATGATAACCCTTTTCTGTACCACACACAAATCCAGATAGTGCTGTACAAACTCAACATATAGGATGTGAAGATCACACAGGGTTTATGCCTTTGCTCAGCGCTGAAAGCAACCACAACCTCAAAAAATACTGCAGCTTGCAACCCATTTGAAATGTTATTCAGTTAAGCTCTTTTTATTGCCATCAAAAATAGCACACACAGGGACAGACAAAACAGTCCCGTTTCACAAAGCACAACCAGGATCAGCTGACTGGAACTCACACTTATGTTCATCGAAGGGCCGTATTCTCATTTTGTGCTCCTTGTTCCTATTTAGAGTTAATGGTAAATGTCTTTTCCTCATCAACTGTCAAATTGTCAGAACACACTTTGTGTGTTCAAGGCTGGAGGATTCAGGGGGTGTCGGAGGAAGGGGGAGGACCATCTGCTTTGTTGACAGAAGTTTACTCCCAATATTTTATACCGAGTAATTATTCAAGGTCCCTTGTATTTTGTGTCTCCCAGAGAGGAGGTATTAAAAATGCCCACTATTAAATGCTTTTCACATAGAAAGCAGGATTTTATGACCCTGTAACTGCAGGATCAGTGGTTTTACACTCTTTAGCCTCTGCAATAATGTGTGCCTGGTTCCCCCATGCAGGCCGTGCTGTGGTTAGTGTTGATTCAGTAAACAACATTTTGTTTCATCTCCACGGATATTAGGTCTATAGAGGACAGATTGCATTTGCTGATAGTGCCTCATGGTCTTAAAGCACACTTGACTAATTCTAGCTATCATTTGTTGTTTGTTGTATTTTAAACAAGGGCAGAATTTTTTAAAGAGAGATAAAGTAGCAGAAAGAATAGCAAGGAAGAGATGTGAATTGAAGCAAAAAGAAGAGAACTTTTCACTGGTATTAAAAAATTAAATGAGGGAAAAAACCTGCCCCAAACCCTGCTTGACTGATTGCATAAGGGCAATTTTTAAAGGAAAAAAATGCCCACTCAGGTGGATACCTGAAGCACAAATGTTTTCAATTTCTATTAACAGAAAGTGCAAGGGTTTTTTTTATTTCCCATTTTTCAGTCTTTATATTTAGATGCCACGTTCATTACTTATGCAGCATCTGAACATTGTTTTCCCTCCTCTAGACTAGCACATGGTGCATGAAATCTTATCGCGTCCTTTGATTGACTAACCTCGTTAAGGAGTTTACCTAAAAGATACAGGTGAGAAGCAAATTTGCCTGAAATTACACAGCTGCAAGTGAGAACAAAGGACTGACCTCAGTAAGAAGGTAGTGACTGCAGGGATCCCTTTCAGGGCTCTGTTCCTGTTTTCTTTGATTATTCCATGCAGGGGAGATCTCCACGGGAAGGAAAAAAAAAAAACAAAATAAAAAACTTATAAAAAACTTATGTCACATTCTGATCTTAATCCTGTTGCCTACCTACGTGTAACGATGGCTCTGAGGGAGATGGGATATTGGTCCCTTCCCAGTCCTGACGAGGAAGGCAGCCAGTGGCAGAAGAGAAAAAGTCATGAGCCTCGAGTCTTGATCACCTAAGGACTCTGCCAAAGTTCATTAGCCTATATCAGTTCTCAAAGAACACACTGAGGTTGTGTCTTTGTGGTAGCATCAGCATTTCCAGCTCTGAAAAATTAAGCACTTCTGATAAAATTTATATTGAAAGATCAGCTTAAGATAGCTCATTTCTGAACAAACAGCTGACAAAGGTAGATCTTCCTGCTACCTTTACTTGCAGAAGAATTACCTAAGGAGGAATGTCTGTACCCAGCACCAAGACTGAGACTTCAGCCTTTGAATAGAAGACTTAAATCTTATTATAGTTAATGACTTGACCCATTTTCACTCTTGAGAAGTGTGTTATGCATATTTACCTTGTTCTAGACCTGTTTGCCCCAGACTGGGATTCATAAGCCATTACTAAGAAACTTCAACATTTCACCACTGATTGAAGCTTGCTAGGGTCTTCTGAGAAGTTTTCCACTAAAGAAATTTTGCTGTTGTTTCCTAATCAGGGTTGGGTTTTTTTTTGTTGTTGTTGTTTATGTTGGGGTGTTTTTGTTTGATGGGACTTTTGTAAGCTCCCTCAGCAAACTCCAGTCAGCTTCCAAGAATCAACAATTCAATTTTTGGTGGTTTTCCTCATTTATAAAATTATGTTTTCACCGCTATCCTTGGTTTTCAGGTCTGTTTAGCAACAGTGAATGTTTAATCTTTGTATAAAAATACTAGAAAGTTCTGATTCCTGAGGTTGCACTATTGCCTTGTTTCAAGCTACACCTATCTGGGTTGAAGATTGTAGAAACATAGAATGTAAAGAGTGGGAAGGGAGATTAAAATATCATGTAGTGTCAAGCCCTCTGCCTTGGGCAGGGACACCTCCTGCTAGCCCAGGTGCTAGACTCCTGCCTCCTGCTCAAGGCCTTATCCAACCTGTCCTTGAGCACTTGAAGGGCTGGGATGTCCACTGCATCCCTGGGCAATCTGTTCCAGTGTCTCATCACCTCCACAATGAAGAGTTTGTTCCTACTATGTAACCCAAATTTCCCCTCTTTGTGCTCATTCCCCCTTGTCCTATCCACTACAGATGCAGAGTCCCTGTCTGGCTTCCTTGCAGCCCCTTCAGACCCTGGAAGGTTCCTATGAGTTTTCCACTCACCTTTCCTTTCTCCATGAAGAAAAGCCCCGAGTTTCTCAGCCTGTCTTCATAGAGGACAGGCTCCAGTCCTCCTGTCAACTTTGTGGCCTTTTCTGGACTTGCTCCAGCAGTTCCATGTCCTTCTTATCTTGAGAGCAGCAGAACTGCAGTCAGTTCTTTAGAGGAGGTCTCTCAAGAGCAGAGTAGATGGGGACAATCCCCTCCCTTAATTGCTGCCCACGCTCCTTTGGATGCAGCCCGGGATACATTTGGCTTTCTGGGCTGTGAGTGCTCACTGGTGGCTCAAGTTGTTTTTCATCACCCACAACTTTATCTCTGCAGGGCTGCTCTGAATCACTTCTCCACCCAACCTGCAGGTGTGTCTGTGATTGCTGCAATCCAGGTGCAGATCTTTGCACTTTGCTGCGTTGAATTCTGTGATGATGATTTACAGGGTCTCCCCTCTCTAGCCAAGACCTCTTTTAAAGGTCCCTCTGGATCCATCCCTTCCCTCCAGTGTGTTGACCACACAGAGCTCAGAGTTGTCAGTAAACTTGCTGAGGTGCCCTCAATCCCAGTGCCCCTGTCACCAACAAAGACCTGGAAGTGTCAGCCCGGGCAGTGACCCCTGAGGGGCACCACTCATCACTGCTCTCCCCATGGACAGTGAGCCATTGGCCACAGCTCTCCACATGGTTAACTCAGATTATCTAAGTTAATTATTATCCAGCATTCCAGGTCAGAGAAAGATTTGTACCTCTTTTGACAACAGATGGCTGTCCATTCAAACTTATTCAGTGATTCACACGTCCACAAAAAGCCACCACAACACACACTCACTTCTTGCACACATAATCTGCAGTGTATAAGAAAGAAAGAAAGAAAATAAACAGAAAGGATGGAGTGAAACATCAGAAATATTGAATACTGTGAATTAGATGTCTTTCCCATCCAAGTTACCCAAGCTCATTTTTAACCCTGAATAATCTTTGCTGGAAGTAATGTCTCTCAGTACACCTGTCTTTCTATCTATTTACATAAATATATACATAAAACCAGTCGCACTCACAAGCTTCCCATGACAGTAGTCTGCTATAATTTTTTTTTTCCACACATCCTAACACTTTCCCCTCCCCTCTTTACCCCTACCAAGTAACTCCTGCTGGGGAGATGCGCCAGCCAACTCCCTTGATGTGTCCTGCCCCAGAGATGGCAGCCAGATGGCCTGACATCTGCAGCAAGAAGAGCTGGCAGGTCGCCCTGAAATCTCCCACTCAAGGGAGCTGTTGTTATGTACTGAAGTCCTTATCCCTGGAAAGACTTCTTTGAATAAAATATATAATACATGATAAAATGCAATAAATCCTGAAGAAAAGGAGAGCAAATAGTATTTTGAGGCTACTTACCACAGCCTCAGAAGCAACTTGTCCCCATGGGCAATATTTGAGGTGGAAGCCCACCAAGTCTGTCATCATTCAGTACTTAAACACAGTATGTGCCATAACACACACCATGAATTGCAATTTTTGTTAACACACATTAGAGGAGGCCATGGTATCTACAAATGGTAGAACAGAAGTGGATCAACCCAAAGAGGAACAATTACAACTTATGCACGGTATGTCATTTCTCGTGCTCGTGATTTAAGGACATTGCACTGCTTCCAGGGTATGCATTTTGGGAACTGCATGGGAATTCAAATACCTTTCAAACAGAGGCTGGTTTGCACTCCATTACTACGAGGTTATGTAGAGAGACAGAGAGGCTGACAGAGTTCTGAGAGGGTAAAAAATAGAGGGAAATAATGTTAGCAGTATAAAACACCTCTTAAAATAATAATTTTTTTCCCTAAAGCCATGAGGAATGCTGTAGCTTCAAACACCACCTGTGCAGGATTCAAAGTGCAATATCCCTAAGGGACAGCTGGAATCACCCTGACCCCTTAGAATTATATCTGTTGCTATCTCTGTTGAGTCTTTGGGTGCTCATTCTTACATATTAAACAAGCTCTGAAAGTACTTCCTTGCTAGAAAATTAAAGAACGAGAAAGAAAAAAAGGAAAGAGTGGAAAAAAAAAAAAAGAAAAGAAAAAGGGTACCTGACAACTTGTCTTTTTAAGGTAATCTAAGTTTGAAGAACAGTTGGAGGATTTGAACAATAAAATAACAATAAAAACAAAGAAATTGAGAAAGTATAGCAAAACCAGCAATCAGCATATTTCAGTATCAATATGAATTTTCTGCATATCTCATTCCTTTTGGAAGAACCCTACGTGTGTATAAACATAAAAAGCTCAAATCTGAGCTCTGAAGGTCCTCTTTATTTCAGATGCAAATCGAAATGCTATCTGTGCACTCATTCTCAACCTAGAATTCTCTAAAGGTGAAAATCAAGTTCAAGGTTAATTTTGTTGCAAGAGAGCAAGACACCTTTGCTGAATTCAGAGATAAAAAGCAAGCAGTATCTAGTGGGGGGAAAAAAAAAAAAAAAGCAGCACCACCAACATAAATCACTCAAACCAATCCACAGGTCAAATGTGTTCCATGCATATTTGTCACCTTTTGTTGTCCAAAGCAATATCCACAAACTCGTTAGCCTTCTCCCTTATAGACAGCCAGGCAATAGACTCCAGCTATTTTATACAGCTCTTGGTAACATCTCTTGCCCAGAAGGCAGTGACAGACAGAGAGAAAGAGCAAAGAAATAACTTTCACAGTTTTTGTGTTTTCCCAGCTATCAATCAAATTCCCTCTGACATTGCTTCATTTATGGATTATTGCAAAAACACTGAAACAATGTGCAATGATAATGTTGTAAAGCTACAGAAATGAAATTGGTAGGAGTAACCCATTTCTCACTGTGTTCCCAAGCACCTCTCCACTCTGAATCCCCAGCATTGTTTAAGCTTCAGTTCTATATAAGAAAGCTAATCAAATGACACTCAGGAAAATTGACTTGGGTTTTCAATCTAGTTTCAGATCTCTATTGTACTTATTTCAAATAGCATTTGTTATTCTCTGCATATCCTTAGTAACATGCCCTGTCAAGAAATGCCATACAACTTCAAACCATGTTTTTTCCCACCTCTATAACTTTTTATGTATTCCCTTTTTACATTTTATTACAGCATAACATCTAAAAATGAAATAAAGATTATAGGCAACGCTTCAGGACTTGTAGTTCTGTGGCTTGCCCTGAATATCAAGTATTGTTTATAGGAACTTGCTGCTCCACCACTATAAACTGCTCAAATCTCCCCATTGACCATCACTGTAATTATTTCTGTTTGGAAATGAAAGATTTGATCGGCAGACTGATTTGCCTTTTCTTTATATTTCCCAGTCCCTTTCTTGTCTATCTTTCCCCCGTTCACCTGGACTGTGCATTTTCTCTTGATAGTGGATTTAAAGATTAAATCTGTATTTATTTACCATAGTTATCTCTAAAAGTAAAAGAAAACAACAGATTGCAGGGGAGAAAAAAGTAAAAGAAAACAGGGTAAAGTGTGAAGGAGGGAGACAAGAAAGCATGGGGAGAGAAAATGCACAGAACAGCCATCCCAGCCACTAATTTAACAGGGATTTTTTTTTTTTCTCAAAGTATAAAAAGGAAATGAAACAGAGGTAGTTATTCCTTTTGCATCCAACACCTAGGGGTATTGGTAGAATAGGTACTGAAATTTAAAATACTCTTCCTACAACCCTTTATTGCCCAAATGTGCCAGAATCAGAACAATAGGTCAAATTTAGTGCCTGCAAAAGCCATGTTTGAGGTATAACTTACAACTGAAATCCAAACAAATCAGAAAAGGAAAGTCAACACATCGGTAAAGAATAATCAGTGTCAAAGCACGAATTAGAGGTGCAGGCCAAAAGTACATGAAAGGGGAAGATTCAGGGGGTTTTGTGTAGGAGCCGGGTTCAACTCCAAGGTCAACAACAGAGTTGCAATAAATGGGAGTAATTTCTTTGTGTCAAAGAAAAATGCCAGGGAGAAAAACTGGAGTTTGTTATTGTTTTATTTTCCTTTAGACTTTGGACTGAGACTCAACTGTTGTGCAGCCTCCATTTCCAAGACTGCTATTGATTTTCCAGGAGACAGAGAAGTGCTGTTCTCCGCCGGGGCCTGGCTTTTCTCCTGAGCAGAGAGGAAGAAAAATGTTCCTTTTGTCCTCATTTCTTCACACAACACCTACCCTAACCAGTGTGGTATGGTGCAGTGAGTACATCTGCATCTCTGGGAGATTATACTAGTGAAAAGAATGTGGTGGTGCTATCAAGAAACGAAATTTAGAGCCTTAACAAAAATGTGGGGATGATAAGAGAACATTCTGCCAGTCTGCTAACTAGAATTACTAAAAAGCCTTTATGAAAGCATCATACTGGTGGGCCTAACCTGCTTCTCAGTAAAGAATTTGTTCCTTCTCTGGGAGGTCTTCACAGGGGTTTCTGTTTCTCTGCATTGTTTGAAGTCCTGAAACTGAGAATAATCTTGACAAGTACACCAAGAGGTTGCAAAATAATTAATTTTTATTTATATGCCACTTGTTTCAACGACTTAGTTTAAAAATTCACGAAGAAGTTGTTTTTAAATTGAAAAGTGCCAAACACCTGTCAAATACTGACAAACTGGGGATTCACTTATCCACAAGCAATATGAATTCTCTACTGTTGTGAGGTGTGTACACACACACACACACCCCACACAAATGCACTCACACAAAGATATTTAATATCACTGAAACAAAGCCCCTCTTCTTTGCTGCACTAATTGCTAAGTAGCAGAGAATTTTAAAAATCAAATGAAATATTAGTAGAATATTAGAATGGACAGATAATCAGTTTCTTTAAGTTATAATATGTGAATAAATAAATATTGTTATATTTTTATGTACTGTAATTTATTGAGAAAATGTATTCATTGAACAAGCAGATGATTCATGCATGTCATTCACATATATACCTTTCAGATAAGTGCACTTCAAATGAGGATATATATATATATATATATATACACACACACACATATATATATGACCTGGTTTTCATATATCTTCATTCTGTTCTTTTTAAACATAGGGGCAATATTTACTTTCTTCCATTTTTCTAGTATACCAATTTCCAGATTTTCAGAGAAAATCACTGAGACTAGTTCAAAGTTCTTCATGGATGCTGATGTGATATTCAGCCAACATAAAAGCAGAATACTTCCAGGTATGCATATAAGTATATGCTGGTTGTTCAAATGGCATATTAGGCTAACTAATCTTTGTGAATTTTTAAGCAAATTAATTTTAAAAAGCAGCATATACTTCTATGAATGTAAATAGTACCGAGTAACTTTCACTACTTTAGACTTCCTGTCCACCATCCAGAGACATAAATTTTGTTAGTTGCCTAAAGGCAGTTGCATACAATACAAACTAGTTAAAAAACAAACTTAAAAAAAAAAAATCTTAATAGGGTTTAACAGAAAAATTGCTCTGTGGCACGCTAAGCATGGTCATTTTTTGGCCCTTCTTTTTTTTCCAGTATTATCACATTTTATGAACTTTTGTGGTATGGTTGTTTTTTGTGCAATTTTGTTTCTTTTTCTGTCTGCCTTTGTAATCTCATGCTATTATCTTTATAGGCTTTTTGGAGTGCAGCTTTATGGTCAACACACGCCAAGGCAGGACCATTGCAGTTGAACCAGATCAACCTGTTGACCTGAGGGAAGAATAATCAGTTTCTCTTGATGCCCTTATTTTACCTTCCAAATTTGTCAGATTCTGTGCTGCCTAGGTGTAGCTGGGTTTTTGGTGGTCCCAGCAAGAGTGGGAACCCAACCTCCTGGGCCCTTTGGAGGGGGTTCCCCTGCTGAGTTCTTTGCCAAGGGTGAAGAACGAGCAGGACTCTCTTTTCTCTCAGTCTTTGGGGTTTTGTTTATTCTTATCTCAAGTTCAGCACCCTCTGCACACCAGACTCAGCATGTGAGAAGCAAGGCACAAAATGGACCCCAAACACCCAAAACCAAGGCCTTTTAAAGCTGTTTAAGCCAATTACTTTCTAACACTTTGAACTTTGTTTTTTACTTTTGTACCAATAACTTCTATTAATCTATACATGTAACTTCCACATTACTACTCACTATATCCAATAACTTTGTGCCACCAGTGCTGCAGAAAATGGAGCTGAAGAGGGACAAGAAGAAAGAAGGGACAACACCCAAAATCCTTCATCTCGTCTCCTATTCACTCTCATATTAAAATCCTAAAACCCTAAATTCTTCACCCTGTGATAAACTACCACTACTACTACTACTACCTAACTTGTGTGCTCTAACTCATCCCAAACCCTGGGTAACTTTTTCCAGGGACAAAGGTTAAAAGCAGTGTTCTGCTGGGGGTCAGGGCCTCTTAAAACAGGCAGAGAAACATTTTCTGTGCCCTGGATTCAAACAGGTGTGTAGGTCTGAGCTTCGTATTAAGTACCAGTAAGTTCTCTTCACAGGGCAGTTAGACAAAACAGTCCTTTTCCAGCTTGAGACAAAGGACAACCATTACAAGCTTCAGGTCCAAAAGTATAAACAACAAAGAACTGAGAGGAGCAAAGAAGGAGGATGGGTCTTCATAACCCAAAGCTGTAATTGGACAATTAACCCCAATATGCAAATGGAGCAAAACTTATAAAAGTGTGAAACCTCATGACTGGGCATCCATTCTGTGACCATTTTGGGTCCATCTTGGGTATAGCTCTGTCCAGGCTCTTGTTCTGACTTTTAAGGGCTTTTAATAAATACCGACTTTATTCTCTTAGCTCTGTTCTAGTCTCTGTTCCAGGCTCAGCCTCTCATGGTATCACTCTCAGGGCTGGTTTGGATCTACTCAGAAGGTTTCATGTGGAAAGCACAAGTGAAGTTGCAAAGAATGAGGGAACATTTGTCATATTTTCATCAGCAGCACAGACATCAGCCTAAGCTGGCTCTGAAATTTCTTCTCTGTTCTATTTTCTTCCTTTCTGTATTTAAGATCAGTAAAGGCATATTGGTGCAGCAAAGCTTATCTCATACTACAGTTTCTATTCTTCCTTCATATTAGGATAACGTCTTATTTTTCTATTATTTATTTAAAGAAATAAGCTTCTCTATTACTTTTCTTTCATAACACATTGTTGTCTAATTCTCTGAATTTATTGAAGTTTTTCTTTCAGAAGTCTTATTTATGAATTCTTGTTTTTTTCTCTTCCTCCTTCTTAACTATCATGAGCTTTATTTTTTTGTGGTGCCATTTGTCTTCTAGATTGTTAATCGGTTCCTCATTTTGGATGAGATGATTCAATTAAGAGCCTCTGCATAGAAATGAATTATTCTTGGCACGTCTGTGGGGTGGTGGAAGTTTCCTTCCACCAGCAAAGGCTCTTTGTTATGAGTGTACATGAATGTCTATTATGGAAACCAGCTGAGGTTCAGGTTTATATCTCCCTGAAAATGTTTTTTATTTTGCTGTGTATGACTCTGTTAACCCATCAAGGCTTCTTTCGTACTCAGGGGCAAGAAAGAGGCATTTTCAGGTGAAAGCCCTGTTCAGGTACAGTTCTTCCTTGAAGTACCTGTTTCTCTATTGGATTCTGAAGAGTTTGAATAACCTGAATAACTCAGGTGTCTAACTTTTGAAAATCTACAGATAATGAAGTAAATCCTGTTACCAATAAACTGAAACATTTCAAAACTGTAGTGAAATCAGATCTGAATTTGAAACCTCATTTTTAATCTCCTACAGGCTATGGACTTAAATCAATCATTAAATTTAGGAAACTGTATAAATATTCTTTTAAATCCTACTGCAATAATAATTTGGAATGAATATAGAGAAGCTGGATATGAATCAAATCACCTTGTTTCCTTAGTAACTTTTTGAAAGTGTATTCCTTCGGATCATCTGTACTGTGAAACTGCATTCCCTTGAACCCTCTATAGTATGGTGCTGAAATTATATCTGCCTGATGAATTTTGCTCTTAGTTTAATTTAAATACTTAATTTAATTATTTTTGTTTGGTTGGTGGGTTTCTTTGTACTGTCAGTTTGGGGTTTTTCTTGTCTTCCTCTCTTTTTCCTAAAGATGGACAAGTAAAACTTCAGTTTTCTCTCCCTCTCTTGTTGCTACAGATTTATGACCATTTATGTATTTCACTTTGCTCTCCAACATTATTCTTAGATGTCCAATACAGTTTTGTTTGTGTTCTGCTTTCAGAATAGCTGGAAGAGACAAAGCCATTTCTATCATGTATGTGTCTATCATGTATGTGGACTTAAACTCATCTTACTTAGGATGCTGCCAGACCTTAGAAGGGTAAAGTCAAATTACAGCAGTTTATACCTATTGAGAACCTGCATGACAGTCTTTTCATTGAAAAATGAGCTGTAATTTAGGAAAATTCTAGATAACAACATAATCAAAGGGGTTTCTAATGGTTAACTCCAGAATTGTGTATGTTAAAAACAGTTGGCACTGGACTGGACTTCATGTGGAACTAAAAGATGCCATATAGAAATTAGGATTTCAGAGTCCCAGTTCTCAAATCTGGGTTACTTCCATCAAAATAGGGAATTTCTGCTTCTGAGTTTACCTATCTGCAGCTTAGGCATAATGTTTTGTGTCTTGGCTCTTTCAAGGCTTAATTAATGAATGCATGTTTTACAGCTAGTTGAGAACCTCAGATAAAAGGGTCTATAGAAGTGCAAAGCATTATTATGTTGCAGGAAGCCTGATTTTCTTTTACATCAGAAAAACAAGACTTTGTGCAGACTTAATTGGGTTTTTTTTTTTAAATTTATAAAGAGGATTAAGAAAACTGAGCCTATCTAAGTCTCCCTACTGGTAAATAAAAAGAAAAAGAAATAAAGACTAGAAGCAAAGAGCGGATTTATAATAAAATAAATAAATATATCCAAAGGGTAATACACAAGTAGCTGTTTAGAAAATAAAGGGCCAGATTTTCTGAGCTATGAAGTGTCACATTAATAGAAATCAAACAAAAAAAAAAAAGAAACAGGCAAGGTTATGGAAACAAAATTTTGGAAAGAATCACATTTTAATCAGTTATCCTGACTCAGTTTCATCGTTCCCACAGATAAAGGAGAGTTTAAGAAAATCAGTGAAGACAGATCTCTCTCTATGGTGTTAGTTATTTAATACTTCACATAGACATTAACAAATCATTCTGGGTTACTCAGAAGAAAAGAGCAGATCTTTTATTTTGAGTCAGTTGGAGAACACTGTAATGGCAGTAAGCACAGAAGATTAAAACCAAATCCCTTACAGATGGAAATCAGCAAAGATCCATCTAGACTAGCTCCATTGTTGCAGCCACGCCAGCTGATGGCAGCTGAAACCTGGTCTCCAAATATCACTGTAACTTTGTTCCTGACATCAGGGTGGCCAAAAGGATAAGCTTTCTCTGGGGTTTTCAAGGACTTGGTGCCAATTTGCCAATACTACTCTCACTACATTTTCTCACCATGTTTTGTGTCTTCCTGTTTGTTACCAGCCATAACCCATGACAACCTGTGACATGCTGAAAGAAAGAAGCCATCGTGAACCGGCGTGTTATGAACCCTAAAATAAAGTTTTTCAGATTATATTCTATGTTCAGTTTGGGGCATTTGGATTTTAAATTTCTAACTCGTGTGGGGTTTAGAATTGGTTGGGAAACTGAAACATTATTTTTGTGGTATTTTTTAAAAGTCAGAGCTACTTTATTCTCATTTGTTCAAAGTCAAGTACATCTTTAGCCTGGCTTCCTGAGAACAAGGAGTATATATCACCTTTTGATGTATGCCTGTACACTTAGATATATCTCTTTCTATGTTTTGCACCCAAATCTAAGAAAAATGTGAAGAATAATGTGATATTAATTTATTCCTAAAGCCATGAAAATTGATGGCCATTTAAAGACAAGATAACTCTTTTAAACGCAGAAAATTTAATATGATTTTGCATCCTGACCAAACAAACCCTGCATTAACTATGAGAATAACCACACAGGTATTTATTGGCTTTCCTTCACTCAGACATTTTTATTGTTTTCCTAAACCTGAAGAATTTTGCTCACACAAAAAGCAAAACATGACTATCTGATAGAAACAAGTGATGCTCAGATAATGGCAATTACCTTGATTTCCCAAACAGTTTTTTAGTTTTTTCCTCTTGGTGCTCTTAAGAGGTTCCATTGCAATTCTGAGAACAACAGTATTTAGTCACAGATTTTCTTTGTTTTCTTCAACCTTCTATCAAGTGAGAGATAATATTTATCCTTCAGACTAACATGGTTTAGGTCAGTGGTGTCACTTCCATAGCCACGTGGTGCTTGTCTTTGAACACTATCAGCTGTCAAGGAGATGCAGCAAGGATATTTCTCTTCAAGGATTAGCCATCATCATTCTTATTGCAGAACCAGAAAATTAGAACAAAATAAGTTTGACTTTAAGTGGTAGGAGGCACAGAAGAGAGTGCCTATGATGGCCAAGAGTGTAGAAACATTTTGTTGGAGAAGGAAATTGAAGTAGCTTGGTTTGTTTAGCCCTGAGGAAGCTGTTCTCAGCAGTGCATGACAGACAGCTAAAAAGAAGTCTTCTGTCAATAGGCTTCAAAAATCTGAGTAAGTGTTCAATCTTCCAGTGAAAAACTTTATATGATTGGCAATCTGAAAATACTGGAAAACAGCTATCCAGCAGATAAAAGCTGACTGGCCCAAACATGTCAGTTAAACATTGAGGAAAACTCCTTACTCCAAAGGAGTGCTTCAGGAAGGGCTACATCACACAAGAGGACATCCTTGGGAATAGAAGGATTCAGGAGTTTAATTCTAAAAAGAGAAGCTTCCAGAGCCATGGAATCTATAACTACATATGACTGAGGAACTCAATTTAGAACCAATATAGTCCATTGCAGGCTTTCTTCTTTCAAGGGCTGTTTTTGAGTGCTGTGTAGGCACTCCACTTCTTTTGAGTTCACTGAGACTTACCAAGAGGATACTTCTGTAGGCCGGTGTATTAATGGAATAACTTTCAAGATGTTTCCTGAATATAGTCACTTTTCGACTGGGTAAACCAGACACGAAATGTCCCACATATTCAACACACTCACTGTGAAATTGTACATTAGGAAATGTTCTCCTTTCTCTTTTTGTTCTCTTAGGAAGAAAGGGAACACGTAAAGAACAATGCTGTAATCACACAAAAATATGATGGCTTAATGAGCCTTTTCATCTCTCTTCCCCATTCTCCTTGTGTACATTTTACTTAATACACATGAAAGAGGCAAATAGAAAGATAGGGTCATGAACAGTTCTATCTCTGATAGGATGAAAATGGTCTGTGAGCTCATGGTCACTCTTTGTTTATATTCTATTAACAATTTTCTTTATATCACAATTATAGATTGTGCAAGGCAAATTCTTACATGCACATAAATTAGAGAATTATCATCTCTGGCAAATGGTTTTAAGCTTTGTCCATCGTTTGCATGTGTTGGGAGGATCATGGTGGTGAATTTAATAATTGGCTCAGTGCATTTAGTTATTAAGTGTAACTGCCTTGGAATTGAAGGTAAGGATATGCCAGACAATGGCAGAAAAAAGCCAAATAGCTGGAGTGGAGAAGAACAGCTCTGATTGCTTTTATATGCATCCAACATTAAAGAATCCTGAATTGTTCCCTGTGGAGCTTAAAAGTTTTATATTGTTTTTTTCTCCATATAGGAAATCATGGTGATTGCAAATCCTAAAGCACTAGAATTATTTAGAATAGAAGCTGTAAATATATACAGTAGAAAACAGGCATTTTCCTTGGTTTATAGCTCTAAAGGATTAAAACAGGATTAAAAAGAGAAGAAAATAGATTTCAAAGCTGTTATGTTTTCTGCTAGTAAGTGTCATGACTATTTTATTTTTTTTATTCTGGACAACAGAGTAGGCAAAATCCAAAAGAAAGGAAGAAATAACCACAAGCAGTAAAAAACAAAATTACAAAAGAATGAAAATAATATCAACAGTAGGGACATGCACACATACACATTCACATACATGTACTTTTATACATTAAAGCTTACATTTGCACAGAATTTTATTGCTAAAGAAACTCCAAACTTGTAATTAAAACATATACTGGGCATTCACTGTAGAACCAAATAATGTTTGCAATATTAGTTTTCTAGTTTGATTTAAATAGTATTATAAAGTAAATAGAGCTCAAAGCAGATTGCTAAAGGTACTCTCAGTGGGTATGAGAGAAATAGGAAAGTGTGGTAGCAAATTCTTAGGAACTGCAAATTATCTATATTGTTTCTTCAATTTCCTGAATATAAACCAATGCTGAAAACATAAAAAATACCAGTTTTACAAAGCATTGCTTAAATAATGTGCAATATTTGAGTGTAGAATATAATTTTTACTTGCCCTAAGGCTGCTTTACCTTCCCTTAGGGAGGGTCTGGGCTAAGAATGAAACAGGAACAAAGGTACCTAGAGTTGCTTTAATGTCTCTACATTTTGCTTTCTGTAGTTATGGAGTACAGACCCAAAACTCACTAGAAGTAACAGGAATCTATTTACTAACAGGAAGAGAATAATGGGAACTGGGGCCTTTCAGCTCAATTGAAATTGATGGGGCTTGAGGACATGCAACATCTTGAGCACTGAACCAGATGAGCCTGAAGTGCCTTTGTTTTGTGGCTGAGAAATCGACTAGTTATGTTTTCAGGATTTTTTTTTGTTTGTTTGTTTGGTTGTTTTTTGGGGTTTTTGTGTTTGGTTTTTTTTTTTTGGAGAGCAGAGTGAGCAGAAAGGTTATCCTGGTTCCACTCTTCCTGCATGGCTTCATCACTCTCCTCCCTACAGAGGATTGCTGAAAACCTTCCCTGAGGGAAGTGAGAAAGAAACTCAGAGTGAATTTCATAAGACCACCAACAGTACCCATGTTGGATGAAGAACAGAGGAGATGGTTTTTTTAAAATTTATTTTGACACCATCACTTTTGTGGGAATTTTGGGGAATATGTAGATGAAAAAACACAATTTAGTGGTATTTTTGTCGTGTGTAAGTAGGAAAAGTGGAGCAGCATTTGTTCTTGACTCAAAAGGATGGGGTAATTTTATAAGTTATCCTGTGTCATCTCCCCCAGACACCCATGCAAAAGCATTCCCAGATCTCCTGGCTTGATCAAAGCCTCCAACAAAGGACTTCCACACCAGGCTCTCTGTACCCACAAGATGACTTGGCAGAGCAGGGGGTGTTTCTGTTCCATGTGGGTCAGCAGTGGGCACATTCAGTGATATGAAATCTTTGGTGGCAACTGTGCTGTAAACACATGAAATATGGGAAGAAAAATACTCTGATCAACTCCAGTCTGATTAAAAACTGGCCAAACAAGGCTCAGAAGAAAGGGAGAAAGTAACTTGTACATCCTTATCAAATGTAGAAAGACAGTGTTATTGACCATTCAACAAGACTTCTTTCTACCTATAAATCAGTAAATATCCCACAGCTACCTATTATGGGAAGACAGAATACTTGTGTTTGACAATTCCTGAGGTGTCAACTAAGTAACTTCCACATATTTATAACTGCCTCAGAAATATTTCTGAGAACTTTCCCACATTTCTACAACAGGTAATGACTGATTCCCCTCATTGCACCACAGCTTATTCAGAAGAAAAAGGTACCCTTTAGAGCTAGATAGATTGAATTTTGTGGAATTTTTCTCTCAAGGCCATGATAAGGCTTCAAGCAAGATGCCATTTCCTCATTCCCCATGCTTAGCCCAGGCATGGGGGTCTTTTACACTGGAAAATGTGACAGAAGCCATTATATATCCAATGTGCTGACTTTACTTGCTTTCTGAAACCCCATTTTGTGCATGGCAGGGAGGATATTCCACAGTGGCCAGTTCCATGGGCTATAAGGCTGCTTTTGCTGCTGCAGCACTGTAAAAGAGCCATGGTGTAGCTGAGAATTGTGCCTTACAACCGCCTGTGCCACTGGGATGCATCCCTTTGGAGGGATTAAAATGCCTAAAATGAGGGATGTAATGTAACGAGAGAGCACATGGAAAGACAGGAAATATAAAAGGGAGAAAGGGAAGGAAGTGATTTTGAAGAGGACTAATAAAGTATATGTCACCCTGCTGATTGCTTTTTCTTTTCTTCTCTTTTTTTTTTTTTTTTGGCTCAAAATGCTTCCCACTCTCAAGTGTCTGACTTGCCAGCAAATGGATTGCATTGAAAATTTCTGTTAGTATCGTATTAAAAAGGCGAAGTTTTAAAGGCATTTTGTCCCATTATAAATTTGAAGTGATGAAATATAAAAGTAAATATTTTTGCCACTCTAGTCTGCCCTTTACAGTCCTGATTTCCTCTAGAGAAACAAAATCTGCCGGCTCTGGATTACATCCATTTGCAATTGCCAACAGATTCTCTCTGATGAATCTTCAAGCGGTTGAGTCAGGTTGGACAGGCAAAATGTCCATCTGTACCATCCCTGATGGATGTAACAAAGCTTGGAATGCATTCACAGTACCAGAGCAGCAATCAAGGGAGCAGAGAACTAGTAAAAATCCTGATCTTTATTTTATGTTATATATTTTTTAGTCTTATTCTATTTTAATTTAATTTATCTTTTAATATAGGTTGAATATTTTCTGCATTTCTCTGCATGGGAAATAATGAAGTACTTTTCCAAAGCCCAACAGACAGGAAGCTTAGGGGAAAATTTTTCAAAGCAAAGGCAAGTGTGGGATTTAATCGATCAGCTTCTGTTGATGTTTCTGAGAGTCATGCAGCTAAAACTCTGTGTGCTGCTTTGAAAAGATACCCCTAAAATGTCACAAATCTGGTAGGCAGACAGCTGCAGGAGATGACAATGGTACATCTCTGTCTGTTCGTCTAATTTTAGGAAGATTACCTTAATCGTATCTAATGACAGTGTATTTTGGAGGAAAATATTTCTATCAAAATAACCCTGGAAATGTCTAACATTTCCTATAGCAGTGCTACGGGTTTTTGTTTTTGTTTTTTTTTTTTTTAATTTCAATTTATATATTTTGTAGGAAGATTTTTGCCTTCCTCCTGAAAGAATATATATATATATACTTATATTCATATCTGGAGGGTAAACTAAGTCAAATCAAAATTCTCAAATTCAATGGTTCAAAGCACTTCCCTTTGAAGAATATATAAAGTACAAAGAAAGGCTTAGTCAGGGAATAACACTATGGTCTGAAATAATTCAGGCTGAATTTGACCTTTGCTGTAGGTTCCTGCTCAGCACGACTGATAAAAGCCATCCATGAGACCTCTATTTCTTCTCCATGGGAGGTGGAGGGGACACAGAGTTCCTGCAGAGAACAGCAGAAGAGAGACAGCATAGGAAGTCAAGGAAGTGATTCCACCTTTACTCCACCCAATCAATATGATAAACAAATCTGGAGCAAAATCCTGATAGAGTTACGCAGTTAACCCTTTGAATGAAACTGAACATTCTGAAAGTAATTATGTCTTAGCTTGGACCAGTGTCCAGCTTCTTTTGGTTGTAGGTCTTGGCCCTAGATTGGTTGTCATCTTGCTGCTTATAAATGACTTAGAATAAGCTAAGTTTGCTTTAAAATGACCTGCAGGAAAATCCATTAGGGACTGTCGTATTGGCAGCTGACTGAAGAAAACTGGAGTTATTTTAATGAAGCTACCTCATCAGAGATGATGAAGTTGTTCCCCAGAAGTGTTCTCCAAGATGGAATTGGAAGGAAGAAATGACAAATCCACTGGTTCTGTGTTACCCAAGCCTTTCCTTTCTCTTTGGCAAAATGCAATGTTTGTCACATTCATAGCACTGTTTATTATAACTGATTCATATGTTGGATCTGAACAACCACTTCTTATCCAGGCAACGATCCTGCTGAGTTCAAAGGCTTCCAGTGATTCAACATAAGGTGTTTAGGGGTGTCTTTTCAAAGTTATGTATCGGTTTAGTCACACAGTTCCTGCTAACATCAAGGGAAGTTGGCTGGTTAAATCCCCATGAAAACTTCCTTTGAAAAAATTACCCCTAAAGCATCCCGTCTGCTGAGGTTTGAAAGGGGACTTCAATCAATATATTTGTTAAATGAAATGCAAAGAAGATCCATTATTTGTGCTCTGGATATTCTTGCTTAATAAAGCCTGTAACACGGTGATGGTTAAAACATAAGGGTTCTTATTCTGTTTGAATTAGTCTTCAAATGTTTGTCTAAAATATTCATATCCTTCACTTTACAAAACTGGACATAAAATTTCATTGGAAGAACCTCTGTCAGGTGACTGCTTTTTAAAGCCTTCTCTCCAGCCAGAATGCATACGTGTATGTTAGTGAAGGCAGGTGCATATTTTTATGTACTTATATAAAGCTTTTACCAGTTCTAAGGATTTTGAACCATGGAATCAAAATTTCTTAAGTGCTTAATGAGAGCCACCTCATCTCATTTCAGATATTTAGAGGCTTATTGTCTAACTTCACAATCACAATCTCAGACTTCTCAGTATTTAATGGAGATTAAAACTTTCATAATCCCAGAATAGAATAGAATAGAATAGAATAGAATAGAATAGAATAGAATAGAATAGAATAGAATAGAATAGAATAGAATATTACAATGAAACCTTAGTCTAATATGGTGGCAAGTTTTTAAATGCACTGACTGTGTAGTTTAAGGCCAAATGTAATTGCACAGGTGCCAGCAGTAAATTTCAGCTGTGGTTTAAACTAGACACCTACATGTACTGAGATGTATCCCACAGTAATCCCTATTGGTCAGATTCCCATTGATCATAAAAGCAGCCAGGTCTGTGTTACAGGTAGACACATTCAATTTAAACTGCTGAAGCCAGATAATATTTATTTTGCTATGAAATTTATTCTTTAAAAGTTCCACTCACTTTTCCTTTAAGTGTAGCAGAAGGTTAATTTGAATACTAAGGTTCCCACTTTTGTATAAACCTGTTCCTTAGCCTATTGTCAAATATAAAATCATTCAGCTCTACTGATAAGAGAAAGAAATTCTCTCGTGTCTCATCACTTAACACAGAGAGCAGAGAGATTCAAAAATTAACCTGGATTTTTGAGTGAAAACACTGCAATAATGTTGGAAGACAGATGAGCAACATAAATGTTCATTTCTTGTCCTCTGAGTTTATTTTCTGGTATCAGGACTTGGTTTTAGAAATACAGCAGTGATAGTTTCTGTAACATCATTAGAATCAGAAATGACAGAACAGAATCATAGAATGGTTTGGGTTGGAGGTTACCTTAGAGATCATGACATTTCAACATTTCTGCTGTGATCAAGGAGACCTTCCACTGGACAATGTTCCTCAAAACCTCACCCAACCTGGTCCTGAACACATCCAGAATGAGTTTTCTGAGAAACGTGTTCCAGTGGCCCACCACCCTCAAAGCAGATATTTTCCGGTGGCATTTTTAAATCAAAATGAAAGATTTGTGGCATCCCAAACCTTTTTTTTTTTTCCATATGTGAAACCTCATCAGAAATTTTTCATCAGTTTCACTTAGCGATATTTGATATTCCTAAATTATTCTGTTAACTTCTCATGCAGTGGCCCTGCTGAATGATCTCCTCTAACACGCACCAAAGGAACAATTCTGGTGAAAATCACAGTGGTGTGACCGGGGTGAAGATTGAATCATAGGACATTTAGTCAAGTCACAATGTTTGAATCACATTAGGGAATGGCAGCTGAGTAAAGTGAAATGCAATATTCAAGAGGCTTCCTGTGAATGGGAATGGGAATGGGAATGGGAATGGGAATGGGAATGGGAATGGGAACGGGAGAGGGAAGGGGAAGGAGAAGGGGAAGGGGAAGGGAAAGGGGAAGGAAAAAGAAGCATGGACTCTTTCCCCTAGTATCCCTAGAATGTTCATGCAAAAATGACTTTTTTAAATGTAGTACCTGGTTTGCTAAACTATGATCTTATTAAGGTCAGGCCTTATTAGTAAGTTGTGGTTCTTGGGGTGCAGGGCCAGGAGTTGGACTTGATGATCCTTGTAGGTCCCTTCCAAGTCAGGTTGTTCTATTATTCTATGATACCGTGAGTAAAAATTAAATGTGAAACACTCTTTCTCCCTGTTGGTTTTATTTGGTCCCAACAATTGTGGGAACCCAACCCCCCAGGGCCTTTGTGGGGGGTTCCCACGGCTGAGTTCTTTTCCAAGGGTGAACGTGCAGGACTCTCTTTCTCTTGGTCTTCAGGGTTTTGTTTATTCTTATCTTATCTTGAGTTCAGCACCGTCTGCACACCAGACTTAGCATGTGAGAAGCAAGGCACAAAATGGACAAAATGGACCCAAAACCAAGGCCTTTTAAAGCTGTTTAACCCAATTACATTCTAACATGTACTTTGTTTTTACTTTTCTACCAATATCTTCTACTAATCTATGCACGTAACTCCCACACTACTGCTCTCTCTAACCAATAACTTTCTGCCACCAGTACTACAGAAAATTGAGCTGAAGGAAGGAAGGAAGGAAGAAGGGACAACACCCCAAATCCTCCTTCTTGCGTCCTATTCACTCTCATATTAAAATCCTAAAACCCTAAATTCTTCACTCTGTGATACACTCTGTGGTACACTACTACTACTACTACTACTACTACTACCTAACTCAAACCTGTGTGCTCTAACTCATCCCAAAGTTTTGGCAATTTTTCCCAGGGACGAAGGGTAAAAGCAGTGTTGTGCAGAGGGTCAGAGCCTCCTGAAACAGGCAGAGAGACATTCTCTGTGCCCTGGATTCCAACACTTCCGTAAGGAATCAATTTCTCAGTCTGAGTCTCTCAATCAAAACCTGCAGTGGGAGCTGTGGTTGGAGATGACCAAGACAGGACAGTGCCACAAGCACCACGAGGTTTTGATGGTTTTGATGTGGTTGTGTATTTACTTTGTTGGCAGAGCTGATCATTCCTAGTTCACATTTTCACGTTCTGCTTCTCTGCCTTGCCCACCCATCCTCCCCCCATTCTCTCACTTAGATTCACATCTCTCCTTTGTTTTTTTTCTCCTCTCTCAGTCTCCCTCATGTCAGAGACCTGTGCAATATCATTTTCTGCATAATGAAATCTAGAGTGACATTAATGTAAGTGTAATTTTATAGTGGGGAATGGGCCTAGCTGATTGTTTCTACCTGCTGTGTTTTGATGATAGACATTGGGATGTCACCATCTGTGTAATGAAATTTCACCTCCATAATGGTTCAGATTATCAAACATTCTTCCAATCTGTCTCGCAGAAATGTATTTATTTATTTATTTATTTATTTATTTACTCAATAAGGATGGCAAAGTTGCTCATCTCTGAGAAGCAGAAGGAGGGTGGGAAGGGGCAGGGACAGGTGGGGAGGGGCGAGGGGGGGGCTGTTCTGAAAAACAGCCATAACTGGAAAAAATAATAATAATAAAAATTATCATCATGCCAGGGAAGAAAATGAGATTGTGCCATCTTTGTTCTCCACATTCTGTTATTCCCCCATCTCCCCTAACAAGAAGGAATAAGACGCCAAAACAATATTCCAAACAGAATACTGGCATGCCACAGCAGCAAGTGTACATTCTGGANTCCAGCAGTTTGGCTTCTTGTCCGAATTAAAGCTGCATGAAAGGAATTAAACTCCCCAAACTTTATACAGCTTAAAAATGTTCATTGGGATTAATGTATTTATTTATTTATTTATTTATTTATTTACTCAATAAGGATGGCAAAGTTGCTCATCTCTGAGAAGCAGAAGGAGGGTGGGAAGGGGCAGGGACAGGTGGGGAGGGGCGAGGGGGGGGCTGTTCTGAAAAACAGCCATAACTGGAAAAAATAATAATAATAAAAATTATCATCATGCCAGGGAAGAAAATGAGATTGTGCCATCTTTGTTCTCCACATTCTGTTATTCCCCCATCTCCCCTAACAAGAAGGAATAAGACGCCAAAACAATATTCCAAACAGAATACTGGCATGCCAAAGCAGCAAGTGTCAATTCTGGAAATTTTACAGCGATGCCGTGTCTTTGCTTCACT
>VWZP01008290.1:122860-135782 GCA_013396995.1 Dicaeum eximium | reverse complement strand
TTCCCCTGATCCTGGTATGTGCTGCACAACGTGAGTCAAACTTTCCTTCCTTCTACATGGCTGATGATTAGGAAGCTGAGTGATTCACATTAAGAGGAATCAGAGACATAGAGACAACATTTCAGATAATGGTAAAAAGCATTTCTACATGCCTTACTGTTTGGGATCAAGAGCTAGTCCAGAAGATCACTTAACCCTTCTTGATATTTCTGTTCTGTCACTTTCATATCTGTCTTTCAGAGGCTCTAGTTTGTGGAGTCTCCCTTTTCCTCCCTTTCCTAGTGAGAACAGAGTTCTGGACAGTAGAATCAGCAGGACTGTGGGTTCCCATGAGAAACTTCTTTTCAGCAATTACATATCTCTTTTTCATTGCCCTCTCCTTCCTCCTGCCCCTCAGCCCCCTTCTAATGTCCTGTCACCTCTGCAGAGAGGAAAGATCCAGGTTTTGAGAGAGGACAAACAGACACCCAGCCCATCAGAGTCAAGCTAGAACAGGTGATGTTTCTCTTTTTCCTGTTGAAATTATAGTCTATATTTACTTAAACCTTTTGGGTGTGTCACCATCTCAGCAGATCAGATGTTTGTAGATGTCCTTTGTGCCTTTAGCTTGAATGCCAGACTCCAGAAATCCCACAAAACGTGTACACTGCAGCTACCTAGGACACAGTTTTGAGAAACTCCAGAAATGTTATAAATATGAAATGCTGCACTTTGACACTACAAATCAAAAATGCCTAGGGAGCGCTGGGTGGATCAAGTGTGCAGACACTTCCCCGAATGTAATGTGCTTACTGTATGCTCTCATGCACACAAATCTTTTGCCTGGAAAACCATGGATATTCATGCTCTAAGAGATAATTTCAAAAGATGATGACCAATTTGACTCTTCTATTTCTAATAACACATGAAATTAGCTGGCACATGTGCCTGTGAGAGTAAAGAAACACAAATCCCTACATCTGGCCAAGTGGAGTGTGACAGCTCACCGATTTTCATAGATGATTTTGTACTACAAGGAACTGGAGAGTTAAAAAAAAAATAAAAAGTATTTTTTTACACCTTCAGAGTGAATAGAAAATTCCTGCTCCATGTTTTCTTGTTCTGTGCCCTTTCTGAGTGTCCACCAGAAGATAATTTGTGGGAATATTCATTGTTTTACATTTGTTTGGTTCTCCAGCTTCTGACAGCCCAATAATCACGTGGAATTGACTTTTCCATGTTACATTTTGCTCCTGCAGTATAGGACCTTTCTTTTTATGAAGAAGTGGGATCTTCTTATGGCTTCTGCTATGCTTCAGGGGTTAAATAGGCCTGCAAAACTTTTTTTAGAAGGAAAAAGATTTAATAAAAATAACAAGAACAACAAGAACAACAATAAAATAATAATTAAAAAAAATAATAATAACAACAATAATAATAATAACAACAATAATAATAACAATAATAATAATAATAACACTTTGTTCACTTTCACTGTGGAATTTTTCTTCTGTCATTGAGTAGTTAATATTTTATCCCAAACTTATACAGAACTGAAGTAATGGAAAAAAAATGCTGGAAGGGCTTTTTTTTTTCTCCCAACAAATCTTGTCTGAGAAAGAATAATTACTCAATTCAAAAAAAAAAAAAAAGTTTACTAAATTGAAAAATTCTTTTCCTGTTTTCATTTTTTTTTTTACTTCTCATGATTATTTTTTAACTAGTCTAGATAATGACATTATTAGCTAATTAGTAATAAATGTCAGTAATTTTATTTTACTGAGACCATTTGAAGTAGCATATATTTATGGAAAATGCAGATTGACTGAAACTTAAGGAGGTATCAAGTTCATTTATGTTCCAGAGGCCCTGCAGTGAGCCATTGCAGCACTCAGACCCAGCTTCCACAGATGGAAATGGGACCATGGATGGGTGGGCTTTCAAGAGAAAAGTAAATTTTCCCCTGATTAGGACTCTCTTACTGTAGCTCTTGGCGTGTGGAAGACGGCTGAGTTTACTCCAATATCACAGATCACTTTGAGCAAAGGGTTTGGGAAGTGAGTCGGGCACTGCCGGTCTGAGATGCTCCCAATGAAAAAGGAAATGAGGCCAGGGCTCCTTTTCTCCTTTGCCAGGGCTCCTTTCTCCTGGACCTGGCCAGGTGTGGCTGGAGGGAATGTTTAAATCAAAGGCAGATATCACAAACTAATTCCTCCCACAACAGCAACCCAAGCAACCACCACAGGTACCTGCTGTCTGGGTCATACTCCTCTAGGAATTTTGGTTTATCTTCAGCTTTACAAGGACACACAGTAATAAGGCAAGAGGGAATACATTTAAACAGAAAGAGGATAGGTTTAGATTAAACATATAGGAAGAAAGTCCTGAGAGTGATGAGGCTGCCCTGGCCCAGGCTGTCCAGAGAAGCTGTGGCTGGAAGTGCTCAAGGCCAGGTTGGATGGGGCTTTGAGAAACCTGGTCCAGTGGAAGGTGTCCCTGCCCACGGCAGGGGGCTGGAAATTGATGACCCTTAAGCTCTCTTCCAATCCAAATGATTCTAGGATTCTGTGAACTTATTTTTAGTCCCCAAAATACTCTCATGCTTTCTAGCCCAAAATAAACCCTCCATGGGGGATTGCTCTGATTTCTTTGTTTAGTTTATTGAAGAAGGAAATTATTATAGAATATCTTGGTTCTTTCCATGGACATAAGACAGCAGAGATGCTCTTTTGAAGTTCCTAATTTCTTTTCTTTAAGAAGTGTCCTGCAAAGCAAAATATTGTTTTCCCTTTAGTAAGCATATTACCCTTGTGCTTTAGGTATTTATGAAATCAAAATTTTTGTGGAAAAACACTGTGTCTTCCTCTACCAGTGTGCAGCAGACAGGAACACTGAATGCAGGAGGAATTTCTGAGGTCAGAGGCTTGTGAGGTTCAGTGCAGTAGAGACTGTTTTTGGTCAATGACTCCATCCATGCAGACATGCAGTGACCATTCAGCTCTTCTGGGTGAACCTCAGCAATTCCTTCCCTGCTGCATGCACAAATCACAGAACCACAGAATCATTTAGGCTGGAGAAAACCTCTGGGATCATTGAGTCCAGCCTTTGACTCATCACCACATTGTCAATGAAATCAGAGCGCTCAGTGCCACATCCAAAAGCTTCTTGAGCACTTCCCGGGACGGTGACTCCATCTCAGCCCTGGGCAGTCCAGCCCAATGTTTAACAAATCCCTGCATGAAGAAATTCCTCCTGATGTCCAACCTGAACCTTCCCTGGTGCAGCTTGAGGCTGTTCCCTCTTGTCTTAACACTGGTTGCATGGGAGAAGGGGCCAAGTCCCACCTGGCTGCATTCTCCTGTCAGGCAGTTGTGGAGAGTGAGATGGTCCCCTTGAGCCTCCTTTTCTCCAGGCTGAGCCCCCACAGCTCCCTCAGCTGCTCCTGGTGGTCCAGACCCTTCACCAGCTCCATTCCCTTCCCTGGACAACCTCCAGACCCTCAATGTCATTCTTTCCATGAGGGTCCCAGAGCTGGGCACAGGAGTTGTGTTGCAGCCTCACCAGTGTCAGGTACAGAGGGAGATGCACTCCGCCAGCAAGTGCCGTCAGGAGAAACCCATAACTCAGAATGCTCAAACAGCCATTTATAACAGTTTTCTACCCTCTGTCATCTCAAGTTCTTGTTTTTGTTATTCCTACTGCATTAGCAGGAAATCTGGGCATATGCCAG
This sequence comes from Dicaeum eximium, assembly GCA_013396995.1. NCBI lineage: Eukaryota > Metazoa > Chordata > Aves > Passeriformes > Dicaeidae > Dicaeum > Dicaeum eximium. The sequence goes on along the minus strand of VWZP01008290.1, from coordinate 132,073 downwards.
CTTGAAAGACGAGAAGAGAGCGATCATGGGTGGCTCGAGAGAGACATATGCAACTTGAGAGCAACTGTCTCCCACCTCCAGCCCGAGGGGAGAAAACAGGAATATATTAACCACCAGCAACCTTTAACTGAAGGGCTCTGCATCTCTAATCACAGTGGCCTGTGACAAATCGGGGAGTGTGTCTGTCTGTGTATAATGCCTATATTTTTTGGTACATAACTACACTATAATAAAATAAAATATTTATAGGAAATAAATGAAGGGATATTTCCTGGGCAGCAATTTTTAAAGCTGTCAATAACTATTGTAAATGCTTAGTGCTTCCTTCAAGAAATAAATTGAACCATATTAGCCATGTATATCATGGTTTTAGTCATCACCCTCTAAACCACAGGTTTGCCGGAAGCCGAGAGACTAAATCAGTGGAAGAACCATTGCATATTTGTCTGTTTTTTTCTTTTTTTTCCCCTGAAATATTTGTCTTTAACCACTGAACATTAGGCTAGTGAGACCTTCGATCTGACCCTGTAAGGTAGGTCCTATCATCCTGACCTTTATTATTACCAACACTGATTTATAGTCCTCTTGCATTTATAATTTTATTATAAGTGTTGTCCCCAGTTGCTTTGCAAACATACGGTCTCAGCTCTACCGAATTTATCTTTTCTGTGAACGTGTTGAGTAGACCCACAATATAAATTAACATTAACCCTTTAGTCATTTAATTGCTGTTGATAAAACAGAAGTCTGGGTACTACCATGCCAATTAAATTTCTATTTGCTACCTGACATCCACAAGAAGTGGAAGTGTAACATGAACAATAGAGAGTGACACTGATGAGGGCTTTGAAAAGGCTCAGGTTCACCTGGTCTAACTTTAGGTGTTTACCTGTGTCACACAGTTTAGAACACGACTGACTTGACCTTTCTCTACAAGCAGTAAAGACAGGTCAGGAATTAACACATTTCTCAGGCAGTGCTGGATATACTTCTTTTTGTGACTGATTATAGGCCAATTTAGGATGATTGCACTCCTAATTTGGATCCCTCAGTTATTACTCAGTGGGATGAATGGGGGAGTCCTAAGCCCAGTAGAGGTTACTGCATGAATTTGCAGTAATGGAAACAGTGAAACCAGGTATATAATACCAGAGCAAAACTAAAATAACATCAGAATAAATCACACCCTTTTTTGTGTCTTTGGGAGAATAAAGCTAACCTAATGTCAAAACCAAAACTTACAAATTTTATTAAAATGGGGGACTCTATCAGTTTATACGATGGACTGTTGGTTGCTTTTTTACACCACAGTTATAAAATTGTATTTTGTTAATGCTTTTGAGGTGTTTTTTTAAGGTATAGGAGTGATAATAATGAAATAAAATACAGAACACTTGTTGGGTTTTGCTTTCATGACAAATAGGCACTGACAAATCCATGCCACATTACCATCCTTGATTGCTCTGATGGAACTCATTTTCATCTCCTGTTCCTCTAATTACATGAAAATTGCATACTTTTTATGCATGACACATTTTCTGCAGCTTTAGAAAAAGGTTGTGAAGGGGAAAAAAAAACATTTATCAGTTTCTAACCCCCACTCATAAAGGCTATATGTCATCTAACCAGCGATCAATCCGGCTCTAAGTGCCAGTTTTCTATGCTACTGTTATAACCAGAAAAGGAAGTATATAAAAAATATGTTTTTAGGTGTGTATTTCCCCCTTATCACTTAAGAATGGATATTTAGAGTGGTCTTTTCACCAGTCTGTTGTTCTCTTTCCAGCTCTACCTTCCCTGATTTCAGATTTCAAAGCATGGATGGATGATTCAACACTGGAGTAAGTAGAAAAGATTAACTTTAAACAATAGTACCTCTTAGGCTTTCCCCCCGCTCCTCGGTTTTTATTGAAGATTTATTTTAATAGCCAGATGAGAGTGGTAAAAATCAGCATCATGGCTGCAGAGACATTAAAAAGTAAATGGACAGTACTAATAAATTACAAATACAAGGATAAATTAGATGATACAAACCTGTGTTTTAGCTATTTGTTTGCTTTCATGATGGAAAATGGAAGGGTGAAGTGGAAATAAAAATTGATGTTAGTCTGTATTTAACTGGAATGGGTTTGCACCAGGTGGGTGCATTTTCTTCCTTCCAGGGTGATAAGTTATCTGGGTATTTTTATCCTGTCAATAGCACTGGTGGACAGACAATACAAGCTCCAGTCACTTGCAGGCCCCTCTGCAATTTTGCTGAGCAATCCTCATACAACTTCAGCAGTGCTTGAGCTTTGAAGACAAATGTGTTTCAGGATGTTGCTGTTGTTTTGGGGTTTATTTCTAAGTTACTCATTATTCATGCTAATTCTTTTATGTCAGAAATACCTAGAAGCAGGGGCAGTGCATACAATTAAATTAAATAGAATTCTTAATTCCATTTCTGAACCAAAGGCTGTCTTGGACCTTGAATATGCAGAGTGCTCTACCTTCAGTCATGGGCTAAAGCTGAGAATCTTGCTAGAATAAATGGGACAAACCCACACTGGATAGTGGAAAGTGAGTATTGAAACTCCTGTTTTCTTCCCCCAGCGAAGCAGTTCCTGCAGAAACAAAATCTCCACGGAGAGAGCAAAGTGAAGCCGTGTGACCTGCAGTGCTGTCAGTGCTGGCAGGCAGAGAAAGCACACTGGTGTGTCTGGTGACTGCCACGTCTGGCTCTGCCCTTCTGCCTGCTGCTCTACCTAGAAAAGACCCTTTTGTGCTGGGAAATGCCTCTCCCAGGAAACCCACTGTCCTTATTCAAGCTTCACATTCAAGAAAGTGCAAGCCTTTTAAACTTCAGAAATGAGGCTCGGTTCTGGGGATTTTTTTATGAGTTAAAATGACAATGTGATCTTGGTGGGAAGAGCACAGAGAAGTGAGAGCTTCCTGCAGCATTCACAGTAAAATGGCAAGTCAGAAAATGAAGCTGGAAGGATACATCCTGAAGAAAGAGTGCCATGCCATGAGCTCATTCTGGTCTGATCTGCATGCACTTTATTTCCTACATAAATCATTCACAAATAAATAAAGTACCAATCTGTCCCTCTTAAATACCCATCCACATTACAGTGAGACTTGTTTCCCCTTTCTCTTAGATTTGTTTATTACACCCACTGGTTACATCATCTATTAAATTAACCCCCAATCTAGTTCTTAAAAACCTTGTGTAACCTTGAGTAAAGTTATCACAGATGATAAAGGCATCACAGACAACTAATCCAACTTCACTTCAGTCCCTGCAATGCTTTTATCTTTGTAATTTGTTCTGGTGCTGGGGATGAATAAAAAAGGAGCTTTACTAATCACCTGAAAAAAGTTATGCATACTGTGTTTGTGCAAAACTCGGGTCTAAATTTTGCATACTCTTCATGAAAGGATTGTCTCCATCCAGGGATGAAATTTTCAGTGAACTTGATAGAATTATTGTACTCATTTTATCAGAGTCAAGATTTAATTTTGTGTTTTGTGGTTTGTATAATGTTTAGTTCACTGGGGCCCCTACACACTGGTAAAATATTGTCAATTAATAATAATGAATTTGTTTATTTTCTTTTTCTGAAGCTATGAAATGGAACCTTTAAATAATTAACATCCACTCTGTTCTTTAGAAAAGTCTGTATTTTCTATGTGTTTTTTATAATGACAATAAGAGAATTAACTATAAATTAATACTTCCCTGAATGAAAGTAGCAATGAGGTTTATTTAGCTTTACAAAAGAAAAAAAACCAAACAAACACCAAAATCATCCTTTTTTTGTCTTTATGTTCTTGTTATTAAAAACCTAGGTATTGATACATGGAATTTCTAGGTTTATAATGACAATTGTTTAGCTAGTGGGGCAGGTGTTCTTTGAGGAATATTTTAATTAAGTCCATATTGAAGTTGGGTTTGCAGTCCTTTTTACACTAGGACATACAGCTGACCACTAGAAATTTACAAAAACACCTAGTGATCCCAGAGTTTCATAAATGAGATATAAATCTATGCACGTTTGAAAATTCATGCCCCAAAAAATGCCTGATGCAAGAGCTTCTCCTAACTAATCTGTGGAAACAGTAAATGAATACGTATTTCAATGTCAACAGGAGCACGCAGCTTTGAGAATGAAGATTTTGACAGCAAAATTATATATTTTCAGAGAAATATAAGCAATGTTGTTTCTGTTACCAGCAGTAATGATTTGTTTGATCTCTAATGAATTCCACTGTGTTTCTGTGCCTTAGGATGCCTGCCTGTAAAGATGGGTTCAAAATTCTTGATGTGAAGACATGCAAATGATTCTCCTTGCAATGAGGAAAAAATACAATTATTTCTCAAGTGGCATCTCAAGCAATTTTGTTCTTAAAATTTTGCAGAAAGTTAAATAATATATAATTACAGGCATTAAATGTGAGAGAACAAGGTTTTTAACACTCTGTAAATGCCACATGCACCTGACCTGATAATGTCAATCCTGTGCTGTGAACTTCTCCATCCTCTGGGGGTAGGGTGGAGGGTTTTGGGTTTTTTTTAGTACTTGTGAAAGGGAGGATATTTTCTTCCATGATGGAGAAAATGTAAAGCCTGATGAACCGAATCAGGTACATATCATTTGGCTGAGTTGAAAGAAAATCTACAATTGTGCAATTAAAGAGATTTAGCGAGAAGATCGTGGGGGGTATAATTAGGAATGATGGGATGAAATCAAGGAAACAAAAATGTGCTAAAATATTACAGCGTGCACCTTACTGTGAGATCTATTAGATTATGGAAATATTTATTGCTGGAATGGGTAAACCTCTGGGTCTACCAAGCAATGAATGAGCTTGAACACTGGGTGTGAGCACCAGGACTTGCGAGCTCCTTCCTGATTCTCCATCTCTGCATCTTCTCTGGCAAGCTGTAAGGTCCTGCAAGGGCCAGATATGTACAACAGACACCAAAATCAAAGCCAAACTGTGCTTTTATTTGGTTTTTTCCCCCCTTTTAAATGAAATGCAGAGGCGTAGCCAAAGGACAAGAAAAGCAAAATGAACTGCTGAAACAAACTGTGGTATGGAGACACGTCTGAGCAGGCTTTTAGTGAGTATCCAAAAACTGGCTGAGCAGAAGTCATACAGCTTTGAGCAGAAGATCCAACATCTTTTGCACACCCCTTACCAATATGTAAGAGTAGAGATTGTTCCAAAACCTATGTTTAATTCTGCAATATCATTTTTTCATTCCACCGTCTGCAATAATTGATGAATTACTTATCTATCAACAATTCAATATTTGACATTTATCAATGAGTAAAAAATTCCAGTGAAAAAATAAAATCGTATACCTTCTACTGAGGAAATTAAATAGAAAGGTATCTCATAAAGTATCACTGAAGCTGATGATAGGTTTATTTTCCAACAACATCATCATATTCAAGATAATAAAGCAGTAAAAACATTAATAGTGTATCTCAGCTTTGTTATAGGAGCAGATTTCTTCTGAGACAGGGTCAGCATGTGTTATGATCAGTGAGGAGTGATGTATGGGACCTCATGTCCTTAAGTGTGGGCTTTTTACTTTTGGTAGTAAAACCCTGCCCAAGGAGGGCTTTGCTGTGCAGTTGTTTGTATACAACTGTACAGAAAATCAGTGAACAGCTGTGACAGAAATATAACTTCAGATACCATTGCAACAGCAGAATACTGCCCATTTCATGTTTGCATCAGTTGTGGCTTTCACTGAGGGCAGCAACAGATAAAGGCACACCAAGCCTTGCAAGGTCATCCCTTTAAAGAAATTAAAGACTAAGGGAAATCTTTCTGTATCTGGGGCCATAAGTCAAATACACACATTAAAAATTAAGCCTCTAACCTCAGAGGCTGAAAAACTATTTCTCCCTCACTCTCTCAGATGCCTGAGCTTTTCTGCTATGCTGTTTTATTTACAATAAGGTAGAAGGCAGGCCTCAGTGTAGGTTAAAGATGTCTATTATTCATGCTAAAAATGAAGATTCTCATTGTATTCTCTATTATTATTATTATTATTATTATTATTATTATTATTATTATTATTATTATTATTATTATTATTATTATTATTGTCATCATCATCATCACTATCATCATTATTATCTTCCCTGTAGTTTTTCTGAAATTCTTATGTGACACCAAAGCAGGGTTCTCCTGCAAGGATTTTATCTAACCCCGGCCATCCAACTATTCCCAGAATTCCCGCAGATAATGCCACAAACATGTAATTGTTGGAGATTTAAGAAAAAACCTTTATATGGTTAGGAGTACCTTTATTAGGAACAACTTTCTGAAATGCAGCTCTGAGTATCATTTTGTTTAGAAAGTCAGGGAAAAAAAGTGAAACAGGCCAACAGCTAACACCTACATGCAATTATTATTAACAGACTCTTAGTTATTCTCCAAAAGTTTTTATCTCACCTCAGATACTCTGCTCTTACTCTAATGCACAGAGGGTCATCAAATTAAAATTATTTATTATTCATATTTTTTGTTTTTAGTGTAAGAACCTACCAAGTTTTGTTTCAGAGCACTTTTAAACTGAAGTGGCTATACATTAAAAAGGTAACAGTATGAAAAGAAAGTATTACTCAATTTGCAGGTGTATGAAAGAATGAGAATTGATGTCTGAGCCCTAACTGAGCTCACAAGGCCTGAAGTGAAGTCACTTGTCCTGAAGGCCCATATAACTGAAAGACTATTTAAGGTATTATTTATTTTTTGTTATATGTTTTATGCTTACAGCATTGGCAGTAAATAAACACACTGAAGAAGAAAACACTACTTAACGAGGAGTAGATGAGATTGAATGTGACTGTTCTAGACCTGTACAAGAGGCACTGGCCCATTAAATGAATGTGTAGAGCTACTTCTTAATGTGTTAGCCAAGTAATCAATTTCTGAAAATACCAAATAATTTAAAAATAGCCCTGTCTGACCTGCACCAGTGCTGGCATCAGACCAGGCATTTCTCAGGTACCTACTTCTTCCCTTAATCAATCAGTTCTGACATTTTTCCTTTTTCCTTTTATTCCTTCTTCTCTCTCCCTGCTTTATAAACCTTCTTTTGTAAAATTATGTGGCCAGCCAACCTCAAGAGACAAAATTCTTAAGCTTCTTTTAATATTCCATTAGCTGTGTAGCCCATTAACACTTTGGAGCGGTTGTAAAGGGAGAATCAATACAGCAGACACAGCAGGACTCTGGAAACCAGGACCCTGGGGGTCTGCTCCTGGTGTTGGAATAGCTTTGCTCTACAACCTTCAGCCAGCCACTTAACCTCTTGATGCCTCAGTTTATTCAGCTGTAAGCAAATGCAACAACATTTGCATACCGCACAAAGGTCCTGAGAAACATAAATTGTAAACCTCGGGCGACGCACATCCATTCATGTCTACTCAGACTTGTGATTCTCTTACAGGAGTCAGGTAAAAATCTGAGGAAATTTCAGAAAATATTGTTTATAATATGCTATCTGCTTTGAGATCCTTGAATTAAACAAGTTTTTCAGGCCCAAATGTTTAATCCCGTGAAAATACACTGGGGCATTTTTTCTTCTCTTATAAAGGAACCAAAACTGAATTAGGAAAAAAACAACAACAAAAAAAAACAAAATTAGAAACAGTGGTGGACCAGACACAAAGATCTTTGTTTCATGGTGGAATTTATAGTCACTGGAAGTTACTTAGACTAGATTTTAAGCAACTACAGAATACACTATATATGTATACACATCATAAATATCCCTTGACATCCGAAGTGACATTTCAATTCAAATTTGTAAAGGGTCTAAAGATTCATTCATATATTCAGGAAGTAAACTCGTATCTAAAATTAGTGATCACAATGTAGGAAAGTAACCATGTGGAAAAATGTTCCATCAAACTAAAAACATTAGTTTTGAGTGATTTATGGCTCTTAGCCAATATAATACTCTGTTACCATGTTCTAATCAATGCTTGCATTGAAAATGCAATTGAAACCCCACAGTTTTTTCCCCTGAACCATTTGTGTGTGCTGGAAGAGATTTCCCTGCACAGCTTTTTTAGAGGCCTATGTATCTCTAATAGAGTGTTTTCATAATTTTGTCTGGGACAGACCACAAGGAATTAAAGCATCTGCTGATGACTGTGCACACTTCCATGATCTGTGTTTTCTCATTGATTGTTCAAATATATCATAGAAGGGCTTGGGTTGGTAGGGATCCTAAAGATCCTCTGTTTCCAACCCACTGCCCTGAGCAAGGGTGCCACTGACTAAGCTGAGATTGCTCCAAGCCTCTTCCAACCTGGCTCTGAGCACTTCCAGGGATGGGGCAGCCACAGCTTCTCTGGGCACCCTGAGCCAGGGTTTCAGCACCCTCACAGGCAAGAATCTCTTCCTAGTATCTAATCCAAATCTCTCTTCTTTAGTTTAAAGCCATTCTCTCTTGTTTTATCACCATATGCCTGTGGAGAAATCATTCTCTCATATTTATAATTCTCTTAACCATAATTCTTGTATAATCCTGGTTCAGCCAACTTCTGAGAAACGAGGCAAAAAGCAAGGCAAAAAACAGGTTTTTGTTTTTCAATTCACCTTTCTGAGAGAAAGAGTAATTCAATTCCATCCAAAAGTGCTAAAAAGGTTAGAGTTGAAGGATGGTAAATTTTTACTCTAAGAAATATTTGAAGGATTTTATTTTGTGGAAGATGACATTTAAGAAACTGAGACTTAAGAGAAATTTTCTGGAAGGACAGTAAATCTATAAACTCGTGTTATTTCAAGTAATTAAGCTTAAACTCTCAGGCTGAAAAATTTCATACCTTATGTTTTCTGTCATGTCAGGACAACTGGCCCAAGCATGGCTCCCGTCAGGCAGAGAAACATTCGGATCTGAGAAGGAACTGTTGGGAAATGGATTTTATCTACAGATGCCGTAGCCTGAATCGTCTGAAACCACACAAAGATAGAATACTGACCCCAAAAGTGCACAGAGCAGACGAAAAGCCAGTGGTTGTACAAGTGAGGAGGGTGAAGATGGAGAAAGGGATCAGTTGACTGAGGAATTGTGACTCTTGTTCAGTGGTTCACAGTTGGCAGCTGCTTCTCTCTCAGACCACACTGGCTATCTTTGATATGAGTGGAATTTATTGAGACAAGAAAGCCTTTTTCTTTTTTTTTTCTTTTTTTTTCTTT
>VWZP01008290.1:86796-113138 GCA_013396995.1 Dicaeum eximium | reverse complement strand
AAAAAAAAAAAAAAAGTCTTTCAAGCCAATCTAATGCTTCCCATACTTTCAATTTGTCCAGGAAAAAATATCATTTTGTTGATAGGACAAAATGATTGTTTCCTACTGAGAGAGAAAATTAGCTTTTCTTTATTTCATTGTTTTGTGAAAGAAAAATGAGAGTGTTGAACATTGTCTGAGAACTTTAATTCCTAAATTAAAATTATTGTACTTCACTCCCTGCACTTCCTGTTGTAGTGGATACATATTCCTCCCAAGGTGTCAGTTTTGGTAGTGGAATACATCTCTCCTTTAATGCCAATGCAGTCAAAATGTCAGTTTTTACAGAATCAAAAGGTGGATCTTTAATCTGCAGTTTTGGATCCTACGATTACCCCAGTGAAATATTACTGTGGAAAGTTCACTGGCTGAAATACACACACTGCTGAATGCTTCATATCCTTTCAACATCTTTACAAATACTTTGATTGTGGCCAACAATTCAATGAGATATCAAAGGTAGAATTATGTCCTCTGAACATCTGCTGACTTTGGAGCAGATTTGACAAAAAGAAGTCTGGAGTGAAAATGTCAAGATCCAGGACAATTCACATACATAACCAGTAGCAGTCATCCAGTGTTCCATAAAAAAACCCTTGAGATTCTTCTTGATTTAGATGCAGCAGGATCAGGTTTATATTACTGCAGAAGACATAGTAAATACTTTTTAATACTATTTACAAAATATCAGAGATTTTTCATCACCCTACATTTTTTTTTCCTTCTTTGTTTGAACATCTACAGCTGGCAAATTTGCAATTTGCAACCTACTTTATTTGAAATCTAAAAATTCACTTCAGTGATACAAACTAAAACAGTCAGAAACTGTTTTAGTTTCTGACTAAAGGAAAAGAAAGGAGAGAGGGGAAAAAAAAGATATTGGGATCTCTGCAAGAAATATTTTATCCATATTATAGAGGGAGGGTTAATTATGTCAAAAGAAAAATAATGTTTCTACTTTATATTGGCAAGTAGAGCTGCAGATGAATCTGCTCCCTCTGACAATGGATGGTCCATAATTTGGGGGTACATGCTTGAGTGCTCTTCATCGAACTCCTGTGAGGAACACGAATCAAGATTATCCCAAGAATTTATACCACAGCAGAAAAACTGAGTAAGATTAACAATGTGGCTGCTCCAAACAAAAAACCTCAAGTGTTCCTGAGCAGATATTACAGATATATTTGGCATGGATCTAGTAAGTGCAAAAGTGAAAAAGGGAGCAAATATATTGAATATTTCAAACTCAGGGAGAAAATTCTGGACTACCACCCAGACTAGCTAAACCTCCAAGGCAGATTTTCTGTTTTTCTGAACAGATCTGTCTGCTCTACAGCCTAGACTAACATCAGAAAAAATAGGGTTTTTTTCAGCACCTGACTCCCTTTCTCTCTAGCTAAGGTCACCCAAGTGCCAGACTGTCTTGCACAATATTCAGTGATTTTATTCTCCCTTTTCTCTGGAAACTGATCTTAATCCAAACTAATCTACACAAGGAGGGATTATAATTTGAGCCACAGCTTCAGGAGTGTGTGAGCACACCATTAGATACACAATAAAGAGCTGTTCTTTCCAGAAATTTAATTCCTTAAGCGAGAAACTTCAGTTTATAATATAAATTTTTGTCATTTACTGCCCATATACACACGCATAAATATACGTATTTACACATTCATGCACGGATATGTGTGAATATGTTCAGACACAGAGTCTTAGATGAGGTTTGGTGGTCATCAACAAGCCTCAAGCTCTGGACAGAGCTGGACTTCACACTTGCTGCTCAGGCTGGAAGACAGAAATAACAAGAAAATTATCTGGCGATTACACAGTGCTTACCTTGCACTGCTTAGATGGCATGGGGCCAACAGATAAAATGTAGTTACTCAAAAAATATATGTAGCAAACAATGTGCTTAAAATAAAGACTCTTCTGGCCTCTGTGATTTTTTTTTTTTTTTTTTAAATTTAGTAATTTAACATGCCATTCCCTATATCAGCTCTTTGTTCTGCTGACTTATGGGCGAAACAGAAATTGGCGCAACAAATTTGCGGTTTTAACAGGTTTATTATTGCATTATTCCTTTATGGGGTCTCCTACGTAATGGCACGAAACGATGTTATAAATTCCCACTGGAAACACTGATCCTTCCATAGCCTGATGCCTGATGTCTGGAGGACAGGAGCAGTGCATGTCCCCTGCCTGCTGTTAGAGTGCCCACACGCTCTTTTCTCTGTACTAGAGGGCAAAGCAAACAGGGGACAAGGACTGAGCGATCCAAATGGATAGAGGGGAAGGGAGAGAAAGCAGAGAGAGGGTTTGAAAATAAGCCAACAAGCACTTACAGCAGAACTAACTACCAGCAAAACATTTCCTTCACAACAAAGGTTGAATCAAAACCCTATTCCCCCAGCATATGAATTAGAAGAACAATCGTGTGATTATGATTAAAAAAAAGAGCATTACATTTTATGTTCAGCTATAATTGGTATTTATGACAATTTATGTAAACAGTAATGAAGCCTATGTGATTTTTGCAGGGAAATTGCATTATGACACCAATGATCGTTACTGTTAATTTTCCTGAAGATGGTGGCAATCAGCAGGCATAGTTTCATTGTAAATAGGTTAATTTAAAATTCAAACGCTGCTGGTATTTCAAAATGAGTTCACATTTGATTTCCAAAAGCTTTGGCCCTGGCTGTCAGGATGTCAGGGAAAGAATGTTCCACAACAGAAAGAAAGAAGGAGCAAATGAGAATGAGGAAGAGAGACTAAATAAGCTTTCTTCCAGAAATGTGTTTTCCTCTGCTAATTCAACTGTTTTCCTATGTGTGATGTCGTCTGATGGTTTTTTTTACAGATAGTTTACACAAATTCATAGTGAAAAGAGGCCTCACCATGTCCAGAAACCATGGGCTTATCTAATAGTTTATCCAGTTAAGTTATGATGGCTTTGTGAAAGGTCAGGATAATGGTATCCTCCACCTTCAGCGGAGGGCAAAGACATCACATTTCTTCACACAGAACACCAAAACTCATCTAACACCATGTCTTGCCTCTAGGAAATGTATTTCAACACCTAAAAATACCCCTCTTCTAAATACATTATTCTTCCCACCGCTTGCAGTAGCAGGGTTTCATGTACATAAGTACAATCAAATTCCCAGCTCTGTGGTGTGAGGAGTTGCAATATCATCTCCTGCTTCACAGAAGGGGAGCTCAAGTGCTAGAGCCTGGATTTTGAGTTGCCAGTACAATAGGCAACTGCACTTTATGAATTGGGGTCAGAGAGAAAATGGGGTTCTGGTTACACTTAGAACCCCTGAGATAAATGATTTCACAACCTTCTCTCTTCACATGAAATATCACCAGATCCTTCTCTGTGCACATTTTTATAAATTATTCCAAAAAATAAGTGTTTCTGTGTTTTCAAGCCCTTTTACCAAAGCTGTTTGAAAGCATTTTATTATCCTAGATTTATTTAAACATGAATATCTAAATGACAGATTTCTCCATAAGGAGTCAGAGAGTGAGTAAGCATGGAGGCCAGCTCAGATAAAGACAGCAGTGCAACCTTCTACTTGTCTTCAGCACAAGGTCACTTTCAAGGACAACATGAACCACTTGTTCACAATCTAAATGACATATTTAGATTAGAGTCTGCAACGTACATAGGAAGCTTTTTTTTTTTTCACTCTCCTCATTGCCAGATAAAATGTTTGATAGGAATCTGTACTGTAACCTTTCAGATTTCATTTATTTAGGAGAACCAAAATAATGAAATGCCAAATGAATTAAGATGGTGTTTCTTATAATATCAAGTGAAGACAATATAAATAGTCCATATTCACAAGCTCGCAAAGATGAATGATCTGTTCATTTGTTAGTGTAAATGGGATGCATTTGTTAGCTATTATTTGTTGTGTCTTTGGAATTTTTTAAGAGTGAAATTTAGTCAGATGCACAAGAGGGTCCAAAGAAATATAAAACTGTGCTTTGAGTATTACCATTTCTTATTTTGGCTGTCTTCAAAAGTGTGAAGTTCTTGGTCCTCCTGGTACAATTCAAAGGGAATTATGCACTTTTTTTTTTCCTTTTTCTTTTTTTGTAAACTCTATTAGTAACCCCACTCATATTTTTAGGGTGAGAGTTTCATATATAATTTTTTTCTGGAAAAGATAACATCTGAGATTAAACAGAATTATGGTACCAAACTGTATATCCATCAGAAACAGATAAAACAGAGTTCTTAATCTTTTCTTCTCTTTAGAAATCCCACATCACTCACAAAAAATGATCCTCTGATTTTTATTTTTTTTTTTGTAAATTAATCTTTGTTGGTCATATGATCAATAGTTACAGTACCCATCTTGTAGAACCCTCAGAATATTAATTGTAGTTTCATTCTGTGTTCTAAAGTCACAGTAAAAGTGCCTGAAACACTAGGGTGAAATAGCAATGGATGATGGGGTGTTATTTCATCTAATATTTTTGTGACATATTTTAAAAACAGAGCAATTTTAGAAACCATGATTATATAATAATAGTTGTCTTCATTAGGGTAGCATTTAGGGCCCTAAACCAGAAGCGGGGTCCAATAATATAATACCATGGAAACAAATAAAGGATTTTTTCTTCAGAAGACCTTATTATTCATGCAAGTAAACAAAACAAAATATAAAACCAGGAAACAATGGGTAGAAAACGTAATGAAAACAAATCAACTTATTAAAAGCTTTCTGCTTCCATTAGATACTGACATTACTTCCATTATTTATTTGTCAGATACAGTTTTTGTGACAAAAAACATCAGAAGACACGTCTCAAGAAGGACTTATTCAGTATGGAATTTGTCTGTCTAATATAGAAACAAAAGGAGGCAATAAAGTAGGATGGTAGTGTTTCTCAACATCCTATCCTATCGACTTGCTTGCCTAAAACTCTTCATCTGTGAGCTTCTTAATCTAATTGACATCCAGATGAGTTGCATCCAGTGCCTAATTATACAAGATAGGAAATAACTTCCTGCTGTGGTCAGTGGAAACAAACAGAGGGCTCCACATCCTGATCCATCTCAGCTTCTTGCTAAGACATTGCCTTAGAACTGGAGGAACTTCATCCTGAATATCCCTACCCCTCTCCATTAATGGCTCAGTAGGTCTGCACAACTGCTTGAAATTACAAGCCTGGCTTTCACATAGCATTAAGCCTGGTAAAACAGCATTTAGCCTGGTAAAACAGCATTTAGCCTGGTAAAACAGCATTAATCCCATTTTCGGTGCTCTAACAGTGGTAGCCTTGTCATGCTGTATTGACATGGCTGACAGCAGCCCACACAGCTTGCCATGAGCTTGCAAGGACTTAAACCTGGGCTTAGCAAAACCTCTTGTGTTTGATATTTTCTTGACCTGCCTGCAGATATGCTTGACTTGGTTTAACTATAAACGCATTTTTCCGTAATTGGCCAGGTGTCTGCAGAAGATTTGCTTTGCTTTTGTTTACTCTCATGTGGCACAACCACAATTATAAGCAGATAGCAGCAATAAGTGGTTTTCCTGTGTAGAATGAGGGATTTATGACTAACACAATGGCACAGTGTAGAGAACTAAAGTCCTGGTGTCACAGCAGAGGGCTTGGGAAGTGAGGACATGGTTTGTACAGCAGAGAAGTACAGACATGGGTTGTTGAAAGATAATCCACACATTGCCTCTTGAGTCCACATGGGTGTTGACAACTCATTCATGTCTGTTAATGACAAACTCACCTGAAGCTGGGAAAAAAAAAACAAAAAACAAAAAAAGCTTTAAGGGTAACAAGGAGCACACAGAAGATGTATGCAATTTTCACTGGAAAAGGAAAATATACAGTAGATTTGGCTGTAGCATGGCAGTTCAAGCAAAAATAAGGAAGGTGTAAAACATGTTTAGAAATACGTAAAAATAACTCCACATAGATTCTAGAGGGAAGAAGAAGAAAATATAAAGATCAGAATGATACTTTCCCCAGCTAAGGACTCAGGATGCTGAAGACTCACCATAACCTCTGGTGCCATCACCACCAGCAGATGAAATCTCTGACCTTATGATGCTGGGGAAGAAAGTAAGTGAAACATGAGGAAAAGGGTTCAAAACCCCAAAGTGTTTCTTCTTCTCTTCAACGAAATGTGTCATAAAACTGAGGACTTTTAGGTATGATAAAGGATAGAAGCTGGTATTTTGAGTTACAACTGGTAGAGAATTCTACCAAGATCAATATTGAGTCTTGTGGCCTAAAATCCTATAATGAGTGTCTTTATTGCAGTAAAACCTTCCCTAGGGTTGTGGCCAAAATTCTGACTCCATTAATTTCATTGGCCTTGATTTTCACATGCCTATCCTTGTTTCAAACAACTCAAACACAAATTTTTATAAGTTGCTGGAAAAGAAAATGAGACTTTACCCCATGATATAATTGGTATTGAATGCTGTGACTGAATAATGATCTCCAACAGATAGCAAATACAAGTATTCAAGCAAAGCAGACATGTTTATTTTCAAAGCTGGAGACCATTTTTCAATCACAACATTCAATTTCTTTTTCATTAATTCCATTACAGCATCATGGTTCATTGCCAATGAAAGAGCAGATAAATAAAATAGATGAGAGTGACCCACAGACTCAGAAAATCAGACGCTGGAGGTACAAGTTAAAAGATCAAATAATCACTACACAAGCTTGGATAGGTGGAAAACTTTGGTGATTAAGTAAATTTTATATGGTCATGCATAACATTTGTGTAAATCCAATGACCATCATCTGGATATCAGAATTTTATCAAGAGCAACATTCTTCCTTATTTTGTTCAACAAGTTACTCTTTAGTTTAATACTGACAATTTAATCAAACTTGAATAGCCTAAAACCCACCAGAGTTACTCAAGTGGTAATGGATTTTTTGGGTATGATTCTTCCCTACTGATTACTGCTACACATAAACCCATATATAGATAATAAACTGAAAACATACCTTTTTAGAATCTCAGCAGCAATTTCATGGAAGAGGCAATGGAATATCTGGAAAGGAGTGAAAGGGAGAATAGTTTATGTTTCACCAGTCTCAGTAACACCTCCCACTCTTTTATGTTTTTTAACAAGTTTCAGTTCCATTATCTCATGCTCTGATCTGTCTTCTTTTTGGTTTTGTTTTGTCATGGAAGAACGTGGCAAAGGGGAAAAGGAGACCGAGTCTTGGTATTTTGAAGGTGTATCCTACACTGACATAAAAACTAAGCTAAGACTAATTCTCCTAAACTAAGCTAAGACTAATTTTCCTCATGTGAAGTCATCCCCTCTGCCCACATGCTGGCATTGTGGAGTTCACCCTCAGCACCTCCCATCTGCCCAGTGTGAGCACAGGTGCACAAGGACATACTGCTAACAANAAACAAAAAAAAAAAAAAAACCAAAAAAAACCCAAAAAAACGGAACTGTTATTTATTATTCATCAATCTCCAGGGCTTCTTTGCCACTCACAGTTAGCTCACTTGCAACAGACACTATTTACCATTTGACAGTTCAATTCAGGTACATCTAACAGAGGGCAGTGCTTGTTGCTAGCACTCATGTATACCAGAACAGTCAGTATCTCTCAAGCATGACATGCACATTATAGAGCAGATGCAAATGAACAGCCCCTGTTGCAAAGAGCTTACAATCTAATATGCAGGAGAGAGAGAAAGAACAGCAACGCTGGGCATAAAGAGTGGTAAGAGAAGAGACACATCGCTAAGCCAAAGCATTTGCAAATCACTTCTTGCACACTGCCAAACCCTGGACTGCCTTAAGACCATTACACATGTCTGTGGATATCATTACACGCTAATGGGTACAACAATATCTTATAAAGACAATGTTAGGGCTATAAATCCTGTAAATTCCCAAGTACTGGTTTGGCCCAGATGGGGACGTACACTTTCCTAGTAAGTCAGATTACCCTCCTTCCCCATTCACATTGACAAACATTTAGGGAGCTGACACAGATGAATTTAAGTGTTGCAGTAATTTTAACCCAGGAACTTGATCCACGAAAGAAGATGAGACCAGATGTGCAGTTGAGATAATTGATACCTTTGCAAGAACCTCTGTATCACCCGGGAAGGACTGTAGTGTTCAGGTGAATTTCTCAATGACTGAAGAAGGGTAAATATTGAATCTATCTTTTAAAAAGGCTGAAAATATGACCTAGATATTTACAGGTTTGTTGGCCTTACTTTGATGTCAGGAAAAAAACATAGAGCCAGTCTATTCTAGTTGGCTTTTTCACTGCTAAAGATCTTCTGATTTTCTTTGAGGACAGAAAACCTATTTAGAGACCTAGGAAGATCCACAGAAAATTCTTATGTGATATGAGGTCCTGTCACAGTAACATTCAATAGACAGTGCATAATGTAAAATATAAAATGCTTGTATATTTAGCTGTATAATGCTTGTATATTTAGCAAAAGAGGGGGAAAAGGGGTTGTATACTGGCTCCTTCAGCACATTCCAAATATTTTAAGGAATATAAAGAGAAGTGTCAACTGCAATTCCTCATAAATTAGTAGTTATCTCTCCCAAACATTTTTACTCAGACCATGTGTCTGTTCTTTGTCTTTGTACAGCCTTCCATCACAGCATCATGCACATTTAATGAAGAATTTCAATATTGGCTGGGCCTTCTGAATGCCAGACATCTCCATTCTGTGCCACTCACTATTACCCTGCTTTATGGGTGTTCAGTTAGTTTTCAGTTCATGAAGCTGAGTTCATATCTGAGCCAATTTGAACTAATTTTTTGAGACACTGTATCAAATGATTTACTAAAATCCAAATATATTATGCCAAATGTATTCCCTTCAGCCACTAATTCTGTAATTCTGTCATAAACAAGCAATCAAGTTCATCTGACAAGATTCGTTCTCCTAAAGCCCTGCTGCTTATTTATAATAACCATCCACAAATACATGAAAGATGCATGCACCAAAAATGGAATGAGGCTGGATCCTGCAAGATACGGGAAGTTGAAGCTCAACAAAAATAAAATGGGTGGTAAAACAATCCACTGGTTAGATGAAGAGTGCTCTGAAACAGACACCACAGAGATTGGCAGTCTTGCTTCCTACCGAAAGAATTTAGATTTTAGTCAAGGTATTGTAGTTTGAGCTAACTATCTCTTTTTTGTTTTCTTATTTGTATTTTCTCCTTGCTGCGTGTAAAGACTGTATGTATCTCAAAAAGCTGTGGAAGAATAAGTTAATCTTATACAGCTGAAGTTTTCTTGAGGGATAGGGGAAACAAAATTAAAAAGAGAAGAATAAAAACAAGACCCACAAAACGAAACCGAAACAGGAGCAGTATGAAAACATATGAAAACCTCTTTTTTTTTTTTCAATATGTTTCATAATCTAAAAAAGGGTAGCAATGAAAATGGTTATATAAAATATTTTGTTTGGAATGGGAAACACTTTTTCTGGGACAACATCTATAATGGTAATACAGAATTGCACTTCAGCTCTTTTTCACAACTGGTATTATTTTTCATTACCACCCCCATAAATTACAGCACTGGTGGTCTCTTGATATGATTCTGTATAAATATATAGAAATGTGTATGTACCACACACATAAATATATTCATTTTTGTGACTTTGGGAGTGGTGTCAAGTAACAATAGACTAAATCTGGATCATATTGCTGTATTGCTTATAAAAGCATGAAGAGATGGGAAAAATTCCCCTTGTTAGTTGTTCATAGTCTAGAAAATTATATTGGAGTAGACACCTAACCCTTTCCCAAGGTGTAATGAATCCTGCTCCTGTGTACAGAACAACTCTGTCTCTAACAGATAAATTTGTTATTATTCAGAGGTGAATGATTTTCTATTTTCTCGTACAATAAGTATAATGCTTACCCTTTCCATGAAGTTACCAAATTATGAGCAATGCACTTCCCTTTCTTGGTGGAATAATTACACCTTGGTTTTGATGAGTTACTGATAGTCTTGATTTGTTCATTTCAATATTTTCAACAAAAAAAAACCAAAGAGAGACTTTTGTTTACTTATTTCTTCAAATCATCAGAACTTCCAGAAAATTTACATATCTAGTTGTGACACACCATAGAAAGAGTTTAGAGGTCAGGAAAGCACAGCAAGTTGTGATTGACAAATAATCAAAAGTATGGATTTGAAGCTAATAAAAATACAAAAGACCTAAATTAATCTGAGAGCCAATCACAATTTTTGAAAGGGAAATATTGACTTCCTTCAAGCTTTTGAAAAAGTGCTCTGCAAGCTGTTCATAACATTTCAGCTATTTCTCCCCATCTCACTTAGCACTGAGAATATCCACACCGGTCATAGGGACCATTTTCCCCAATTTCCTCTCAGTCAAGCCATGACTGACCAGTCAATGTGGTAATGGGAAACAATCTCTGTTTTCCCCTAAAATGTTCCTTATTTCTCAGTTTGTGCTTCAGTTTACATAATAGCTTGATTAGTAGCTTTGAGTTGTCGTGTTTCTTTTGGACATATTTTCTTTCCCTACAGAATAAACATAACTTCTGGCTAACAAATGGATTACTCATTTTATCATCTATATGTTAAGACCTCCACCATTAAAATTCATTAATTTTCCAGAAGGACCTATAGCAAATACCTTACACTTCTTTACAGATATGGTGATCACTGATTTCAGAGTGTTTCAGGTAACTGAATCTTGGGTAATGTAATGAAATCATGTACAGTTCCGGGATTAATTGCAACTGGCTTTTTTGTGGCCTTAAAAACACAAACTACTTCTGAATTCACAGAGTAAAATTGCTCCTTTCAATTGTCAGAACACTTTAAACACATTTCATGCTTCATGTCACCCGTTACCACATAGCAACCATCTCTGTACTGATAAATAGTAGTTTTAACAGTTCACAGAATCGTTAAACCACAAAAAAATAAGGATAGGATTTATCTCACCTAACTTTAGCCATCTAAAATTTAGGTGATTTATGTAAGGTAATCACGCAAACCAGTTTTGTTGCAAATATAAAAGGATAAGCATCTTTAGAAGGCCATTCATCCCATCCTAAAATACTGTTTAAAATGACAGAATGACTTTTCCAGGTAAAGGTTTGTGGCTCACCCTTAATTTAGAGGGTGGTATGATGACTGGTGTAGAAAGAATTTTACTTAAATTGCCTAAATGTGGGTAAATAAGTCTTACTCTATATGTCTCTAAACAGTAAGGAAAAAATTAAAGATAAGCAAACCACCTGAATTTGGTCACCATTCTTGTGTTTTCATTATTATTATGATATTTCACACAATCTCATTTATTTAATGCAGTGGGTTTACACCAACTTCTTTTTTTTTCTTCTTTTTTCTGTTCTGTTGAAGCTTTGATTTGCAACCAAAGAGTGAATATTTACTGAGGAGAGTGCCACTCTAACAACATTTCCCCAACAGGACTGCAAAGTGTGCATGAAAATATTTGCTTTCTCTCTGGAGCAATGTTAAAAAATAAAAGCAAATGAAAAAAAAAAGAAGGCAGAACTAAGAATCAGCATTGTGCTGTAGGAATGAGAAGCTCTACTTTTAGGGGCTACAGTGGGCAAACAAGCCATTGCAAATCCTCCCAGCTGTGGCTATAATGTGGAAAAAACCCAATGCAATCCCTGGCTGTCTAAAGAGATCAGTAGGAATAGGGACTGGTTTAACATTTATATATGAGAAAGATAAAAACAGATTTAGAATTTCTTCTATTTTTTAATACTGTTAATGCTCATCTTTCAAAAGCAATGATGACAAAATCAGGGAAGATGCAGAAAAGAAGCACAAAAATGATTTAGGAGCATGGAAAATGCCTTATAGTGAGACACTGAAGGAGCTTTACCTATTTACCTTATCAAGAAGAAGATTGAGAGGTGATTTGATTAGAGTGTCTAAGTACCTTCACAGGGAGAAAACACTAACTACTAAAAAGCTCTTTAATCTAGCAGAGCAAGGCATAACATGAGATGATGTCTGAAGCTGAAGCCAGACAAATTAGAAATAAAGCACAATATTTTTTAACAGCGTGGGTGATTAACCACTGGAACAAAGTGCTAACGGAAAAGTGGATCCTTTTTTGTCTCAAACTAAGCCTTTGCCTTTAAATCAAGCTTGGATGCCACTCTGGAAGATTAATCATCTCTTGAAGTAGCTAAGTTTTGAGTGAGTCTTGAAAGAGGAGGGGAATATTTGCGTAAGGATTGTAAGAACTTTCAGTGAGCATGATGTGATGTTCCACTGGAGATAAGGACTTGTGGTATACAGAAAGTCAGTTTTAATGATCTCATTGGTCCCACTGCCTTTAAAATCTGTGAATTGTAAACAAAACCTGGCCTCAGCCACAGCTTCATTGGATACAGTAGATGTCCATCCTGGAAGCTGTCCATTGAGGTGGAATTAACTGATCTATAAAGCATCTTCATTTTTTAAGTAAAATAAACTGGGAAATATAATTTGTTGGTCCTGAGCATTTTCTAGATTTCAGACAATATCCTGTTCTGCACTGGGACAAATTGTAGAATATTCTCAGTTCCCTTAGACTTGCCAGCATTTTGGAGAATGATGCTTTATGCACTGATTTTTTCCTTGTGTGGTTCTCCTGCAGACTGACCTATAGTGAAATTACAATCACCACAATGCAGCAGTTCAATAATAGAAATCATTGCCTGAGAGTCATCAGGAATTTGGTTTTGAAATGACATTTTAAGTGTCCTGAAGTGTGTTTTTGCCTCATGTTGTGATATTATATATTTGCATTTACACTGAGTGCTTCAACATGAAGGACCAATATAATTTGTCTGTATGACATAAAAATGGGGTTTGGGAGAGAGAATAATCATTCCATGGCTGTTACAGAGAGCTGGGGAAAGGAGTGACCCAAATGGAAGAAGCAATGCCTCAGAAGGGCAAAGTTCTTGTAGAAAATATGTTATTTGCATTTGAATGTGCTCCAGCCCCGTGTCCAGCTGGGCAGAGCACATTCAGCTGCACATTGTGCTATTGTGCAGTGGAGTGGTGTTCATTTGGATTATGTCCCTGTGCACTGCTGTAGCTGCTGCTGCCTGCCTGTGTGAAATGCTGTGGATGCATGAAGGCAGAGATTTCAAACACAAACACGTGTGCTTGTGGATGATTAGATGAATAATACTTTTATTGCTATCTGTTACAAAGAATTTTCTTTCTTGTCCCCTCAAGATATAACTATGAATTAAAGAAAGCTGGCAATTACAAGCTGCTGCTGCTGCTGCACAAGAGAACAAGGACAGCAACTGTTTGCAGAGCATTCTTTCTTCCATCTTTCTTTTTTTCTTTCATTTTCCCCTGCCTTTCTTTTGGCTGAAGAAAAGTTTAGAGGCCAGTTTTTTGGGTTTTTTTTTGTTTTGTTTTGTTTTGTTTTTTTTCCTCCTCTGCACTCTACTGGCTGTTCCAGCCTGGAGCTAGCTTGTTATAACCTACTTAGTCAGTTGGGTGCTGTCAGTCACTACTTCAGAATCAATGGTTGCAGATGTGAGCTTGGATGCTATGCTATTTCTCCCTGCAGTAACAACCAGTTAATAGATTTTATTTTAATTTTTCTAACTGCTTTGTCTTAGAAACAATTGCAAAAAAACCCCCCAAAAACTTAGGGCATTTGCAGTTGATTTGAAGATAAATACTCACCAAAATGAGCTGAAATCTTTTGAAGTAGCAACTCCATGTCCAAGTGCAACATTAATAATGATACAAATCATATACTTATCCTATAGGGAATTTGTTTGCATGAACGTGAAATGTCAGTACATCAGGATTTTGCTAAAGGAAAGAAATATTCAGCAGGTCTGTCACCAGGGGAGTGCAGTTTTCCTGTTATTAAAAAAAAAAAATGTCACAAACATGGTTACATGTGGAAAATCAGAACATTTTTAGTTGTGTGCTGCCATTATTATTATTATTATTATTATTATTATTATTATTATTATTATTACTACGATTTTCTCCAGAGAGAATAAAATTTTTTGCTTTGGAGGGATGGTCATGGCTAAAACTTGTCCTCATACTTGCATGACTTTGCACAGCTTTGTTATTCCATGGAATAGCTCTCGTGCAGCACTCTCCCAGATGCTGCTGGCTTTCAGGGAGAAACAGGAGGCAGACTGTGGGTAGTTACTTGTTCCAGAGCCAGTGCTGACTTTTCCTGATGTTGTCAGATCAGGTTACTATTGCAGCTCTGAGGTCTTAATTGCATTCCAGACAGCCTCAACTCCAGTTTTAACCCAACTCCTCAGGAAACAGCAACATTTCAGAGTGGCAGACTTTCAGCTCAACACAGCAAAGGATCCTTGTAAGCTCTTTATGCTCAAAATTGCTTTCAATAATTTGGACAGCTCTGTGTGGAGAAAGACAAAGATTCCTCTCACCTGTCCCAGGCCCTGCATGGACACACCTCAGGCACCAGTGGCTTGGACATCTGTGTTTGATTCTCAGAAGATCCAGCAAGGAAAATTGTGGCAGAAGAGTTTAGACTTTTCACTTCTCTGTGAAAAGATGGATATAACTAGGCAACACTGACAGCCACATCACAAGTTAGGCTGTCGTTCAGTGGCCTCACTCCTGGTGAATTTATCTCAGTTCCTGGGGAAAAAAATTATATATCTCTGCTATCTACTAATAAGCAATTATTTCCCCAGCTTTTCACAGAAACTGATAAGCCAAATTGCATATAAGAAGGAGGAGACAAAGTCATTCTTTTGCTGTCAAATGAGGTTAATGTATAATAACAAGATGGTGCTGGAGTTCTTATTTCTAGTGGACAGAGTTGCTGAATGAAGATACAAATCCCTTAATTTATACTAGCTGATGACAGTTCATGTTCAGTCTTCTCATATGATTGCTCTCAGAAGGAGCAGGAAATTAGTGTCCTGATTTTGGGTTTCAATGGAAATTAAAAATAAACAACAAATATTTTAATGATTTTCAGTCTGGATTCTCTCATGCCTTTTTCTGAGATTGCTGTTTGACTACATCAGAAAGTGAAAAGAGAAATCTTCAGTTTCTCATCACCCAGAATAACTTGGCCATCCTGTGATCTGGGTCCTTTTCTCTGATCTCATATCTGAAATTACCCTCACTTTGCACAAACAAAAATCATAATCATGAGTTTGGAGGGCAGATTTCCCTTCCACCAAGATTTCTGACCTTAAGACTACTATATCAACACAACAGCAAAAAAAAAAGCTCCCCCATTCTAATTTTTGAAAGGTGAAGACCAGAGATGACACCCTCAAACCCATAAAGAAATGGCTCACAGTTTTTTTTCCATCCCTGGAAATCTTTTACAATCTTTTACAATTTCAAAAGTCCAAATATTGCTATGGACACCTTAACTCCCTCAGGATTCATGAATCCAATTTTAGCTACTTCTATCATATTTGGTTTTTACCTATGAATATGGATATCTTGAATATATTCCTTTGTGTGAATATGAAGCTTCAAAAGACTTTCACCATTGGGAATTCAGAACAAGTATTTCTTAAGGAAAGTGACCAATGTAAAAATAATATGGAGAGGCTGCAAAAATGAAAAAAAAAAAAAAAAAAAGGGACATGAAAGCTTTATGAACTAATATCTATCTATAAATTTAACATAGAGATTAAAAATATGTTTTAAATACTGGAAGAAAATGTTTTTATTACTCCTAGAATATTCCCTCATTCAAGCCTTGGAACCCTCACACAGCTGAAATTTACCCAGAAAAGAAAACCTGCCTAGAAAACCTAGCTGCTAAATACTGCAATGTTTGACTGCTCACCCAAAACAGTTACCCCTGTTTCAGTGTTGAAGTGATGCTTTGCAAAAGAGTTTACTTATCATTCATTTATTTAAATTATTTTCTGCAACGCCAAGTGAGTTCTGGGAAATGTACCAGACTGTGGTCCCTAGAGAATCAACTTCTATTTAACTTAAAAAGAAAAAGAAAAAACAAAAAAAAAAAAACACCAAAAAAGCCCCCCAAAAACAAACAAACAAACAAACAAAAAAAAAAACCAACAAAACAAGATTAACCCTTCCAAAAAACACAACAGAAACAAGATGAAATAAGAAACTAGAAAGAAAACTTGCAGATCCAAAAAATCATAATCCCACTTCCCCTCCTCTGCCCAAACTAAAGCCCCTACAGAGAACTGTAGATACCATTCCCTGGAACATTTCAGTTTCTAGACTGAAAACAAGAGGCACACTGATTATGTTCTGCCTAAATTGGAACTTGGCTGAAATTTGGGAGTCTTTTCTAAGAAGGCAATTAGGAACACTTGCTCTCTGTTCCACCTGCTCCTGGCAGCACTTAGTCCCTTTTAGGATAAAATACCAATCTACCTCAGACTGAGCAATCCTTGGTTTTACATTCACATCTAGAACTGGAAACATGTGTTTAATGACATCCTGCTTATATTAAGTACTCATTTTCTTTTTTTTTCCCACCTTCAATTTTCTCATAAAGAAAATGCCCTTTCAGATAAATGAAAGACCAATCTGAACACACAGTTCATGTTCCTTATTTTCTAGAATACTGTTCTAAATATTAAGATACACAACAAACCAGGGGCTTCTTTGTTCAGTTTATCAATTTTGTATTCCACTATCAGTGGATTGAAATAAAATTGTCTTCTATACAGTGCAGTTTACAAATCAGTGGACTAAAAGCAATCTAAATATAATCCTGGGTGCTTTGCCTTTACTATAAAAAATAAAAATATTGTGCCATAATGGGTTTTATCCTTGTCCAGCTATCCTTCACTTTTCAAATGTTTTGTTTACTTAGAACACCACCATTCATAATACTAAGTTCTTGAATTTAAATGTAGTTGGGGTTTTTTTTGCATTTACTGTAGCTCAAACTGGATGTCAATCTCCCCTACTAAGGGGAAACCAAGTAAAAGATTCTGACTGAAGAATAATTCCCGGTGTGATTATTTGTTTTATTTTTTTAATTTTCCTATGAATCAAAATCTTCTCCTTTCTCTGTAACAAGAATTACAAAACTAAACAGTTACATGCATTTTACCCACATACCTTAACAGTAATTGGAATGGGCAATAAGGATTAAAAATATAGATCTATTCTTCTGCCACTGTTCATCCCCCCATTATGATTTGAATAAGCATAAAAATTTTCCTGAAGATTACAAAATCGCTGCAATTTTTGGAACCAAGTATATTTCTGCCGTCTGCATTAAAGTTCCTCTCTTCAATGAGCTGTCCATACTTAGGGGAATGAGGATTTCCAGACCAGTATTGCTTCACTTAGCCAAATTCTGAAAAGAAGAATACATTTTAAAAGATCCTTTAAAAGTTTTAACAGGTAGTGCATCATCTACTCTCACAATCCTCGAGCTAAATACAAAAAAGAAAGTGTACCTTTGCAGAATAGGATTCTTTCAAATGCTTGTTGGCCATCTAAACTAAGTACCTAAACTAAATTAATCCCTTGGTCCTGGGCTTTTTAGCTGGAGGAAGGATGTGCAGGGGATGCTTGTCTGCATTCTGTGGCACATGTCCAGCCTGGTTTGACAATTCTCCTGACCCTTTCATGGCTCTTGCAGGAGCCTAGAGAGATAATGTAAGCCAGCTACATCTAGCAAAAAGTTAGATAATACCAGTTCACATTAATTCCTGGCTTAATTTTATTTCCTGCATCTCACAGGCCATATACTCACTTTGCCCCTGGAACTAAAGAGTAAGCCTTGGGTATGATTGATGCCTCACATACCTCCTTGCTATAGGTCTCTTGGCACAGTATTTTTTTTTCTTTGAAAGGAGATCTTTGCTGCTAATTATGTAATTTATCAAAGTTAAAACCTCTCACTGTAATTATTTTTATTTTCTGAATATTTTTACCTGGATCCTCTCCATTTTTTTTTCCACATAACATTTAGGAAATCCTATCCAGTTAAACATCCACCACCACCACACCATATTCTCTTTTGGACTTGGTCTTCCTAAATATAGATCCTCAATAACTGAGTACAGACTGTGCTATTCCTTTCCAGATTTCTTATTTTCCACTGGGCTTTGTTGAATGGAGGCTTTTTACTCGCTGAAAATCTACACCAAGTTTAACGAGATGCCAACCTTACCCTAATTTATTGTGCTTTTATTTCTTCTCCTGTATGTTATGGCTAGCAATGTTATATTGATATTTTAGACCTTCTTCATAATAATTAATGGAGATAATAATTAATGGAGATAATAAGGCCTTACTTAGCAACATTCTTTTGAGGAATGGCATGGCTGATGCTCTTTTTTGCACATGCTGCATTGAGTGTCACACTGTTCTGCTAAAAGGCAGAAGCAGAGTGGCAGACAGCTTGCTTGCATTGTCTAGCTGTGTTAGAAGCAGGCTAAATAAAAAAAAAAGAAAAAGAAAATAAAAGATAAATTAAAAAAAAAAAGAGGAAAACAACTACAGTTTCCTTGAGATGTGCTAATCTAGGAGAGTTTTCTGGAGAGTGGGGTATAAAAAGAATGACTTACCTGAAGCCGTTGCACCTAATGAAATTTTCGTGTGGTAAAAACTTGGTGTTTCTTCCTCCTTAGTCTTGGGCATTTAGGGATTAGTTTTATGTGTTATGCGACATGTTTTATCATTCCTCATCTCCCTACTTTCTCACAGCTTTGCTCACAAAGCTTTCCCACAGCTTTGCTCACAAAGCTGTCGTTTTGTTTGTTAGACTGTTGCCTTATGTGGTATGAATTCTTTAGGTGCTAAACCACACAATTGATGAGGTTATGCTAAAGCTAATAACTGGTTAGAACAGCCATAGTGGCAAATTACTGCTACAATTAATGAGCAAGCTAAAATAAGCTCAAGGCCGGCCAAGACAAGTCCAGGCAGAGTGTGACAGGTCCTGAGGATTTATGCTGCTCTGTTAATACAAGCCTTAACCTGTTATCAGCATGTAGTTACTATAAACCCCACGGATTCTTATTAGCATTGGCATTACTGAATTTACTGGGCTGCCGAATCCGAGCACGCACAGAGGAGGAAATGCAGCAGCCAGAAACACAAAACCCCCTCAGACATGGTGACAAAATGGGGGTTTTCTCTGGGACTTGCTGCTTGGAGTTGGTCCCTGCACAGGCACGCCTGGAAGCACCAGGGATGTCTCCAAGTTTGTGTCTGTTTGTGACAAAGCTCTGCGGATGCTCTGCTGCTTCTTCGAGACATCTCACACAGAAGTAGGAACATACAAATGAGTAATTGAGCTGAGCTCTAGTTTCCTATAGATTATAAAGGGGTTGTTTGGTTAATTTTGATTCTTGAGCTGGGGTGGTTTTTTTGGCCATTTTGTTGGCTGGGGCTTCTTTGATATGTTATTAGGGTATCTTCAAACATTTATTGTTTATGCTGCTTTTATTTAAAATTTACTTTGTAAATTTAATTACATGCTTACTTCCAGCTGAGGTAAGCACCAAGATGTGTGGATACTCTTTTAGAGTTCACTGTCTGAAATGAAGGTGGTTCAGTCATTTAAAAGCTGCAAACAGAGAACCTGAGTGCCCTTTATTAGTCAAACTGAACAAATAAGCTCTTCTAACATTTTGTTTTCCAGTCCTTTGTAGAATTCAGATGAAGGCAAAAAAGAAAAATTATTTGGTGGGTTAATTTAGACTTCTTAAAGATGCTGGAAATAAAGACTTCAATTTACTGGTGACCAAATCTAATTTTAAAAGTATGTATGAAACAGCACATTACTCAAAGATTAGGATTGGAAAGAAAAATAAACAAAACCCAAAAGATTATTTTTATGACAGTGAAAACAGAAAACAGTTTCTTATCTGTGGATCTCCTTGCATCAAGAGGTAACAGTCTGAAAGGCAAGTTACAGAAATTGTGTGTTACTGTGGTGAGTGTATGCAGGTAAAATACCTCATGCAGGGCACAATCATTTGACCTGTGCAATGCTGGGGTTGAGATACAAGCTGCTTTCTTTTGTCTTTAAATTCCAGCAACCCTTTCATTTATCCAGAGGTTGTTACAGCAGATCATAGGGAGATATGATGGACTGAGCTCTTGCTGTGAGACCTTGGATGTGATATAAAAATATTAGCCATGCTTGGAAAAGAAGAACTCCCTCAGTGTCCCTCCCTTCTCTCCTTGAGCTCCCTGGGGAAATCAGAACTGGGGGTTACCAGCCTGTGCCAAACCTGTGGCACTGTGGTGAGAACAGCTCTCCACCAGGAGCATAACACCGGAGTTTCTTTCCCAAAGGGTGTCAAACACCAGTATTTATCTACTCTGGTATAACCAGTTCTGTAAATTAGCTTTTCCCAAAGATAGTTTTGAATAAATGTAAAAGAACACATATTTCATAGAATAAAATTGGACAGGAAACCCTAGAGATGCAAAATTTAAAATAGGATCCAGAATCTCAGACACCCCATCAGACACATTTTAGGAAAGGAAGAGGGAGAAAGAAAGAGAAATAATATTTTTCTAATACAAAAGATAATTTATAAACAAAATGCTGAAGTCAATAACACATGGAGCCTTCTGCAGCTGCAGATACAGAGTAAATACTTTGTTTAGGCCTGATTTCTTCTGAGATTGAGATTTTGTATTCACACTTATGTTTTAAAAAGTCACCAGAAAGGAAAAAAAATAATGTAAGTAAAGGATACTAGGTGCTAGTATCTATTCTTTCTTATTCTAGTAAACAACAAAGTCTTCTGCTTGGCTTCTTTCCATCTATTGCCACTGCCTGAAGGTGGTGAACATCTCCATTTGTCTGCAAGTCTGGAAAGAATTTGAGGTTCCTGCAGTATTCCATTCAAATTATTCATAAAATAATTGTAGCCCATCTTTATGTTTCTAAGAAACCTGAGTGATATCATTAGAAATATTTTTGGAAGCAAGAGAAAAATGACACAAAAATAATTAGGACACCATGAAATATGATGAGGTTCTGAGCGTTTAAAGTTTTCCTCTCCCTCTTTTTTCCTAAGAAATGTATTTATTTTAATTTACATTTCGATTAGGTTCCCAGCAGCAGATGGAAGGAATTTAAATCAATTTGCAGGAGGAGACAGACATTCTAGCCAATGAAAAATCAAAGAAAAATACAACCTTCTCTTGCTCTCCTTTTGGACAATTGTCTTCAGAATAATCAACACCATGAGAAAAAAAAGAAAAACTTTCCAAGGCCAGATGGTCTCTATGCCTTAGTGCTGACAGAAGTAGCAGAAATACAGATAAAGAAACCTGTTCACAGATCTATTTAAAATCTTTTTGGAGCAATAAGAAAACTGACAGGCATAGCTAACGTCTGTCTGTATTACAACAATCTAGAAGTTCTGTTAAAACAAAACACTCATTTTTATTAAATCAGGAGTGTGATGGGGATCAGCACAAGTAACAACTGACTTTTAATGTGAGCTGGAGTACAACAGATCCATCCTTCCTAAATTTAGATAACTACTCAGGAGCTTGAACAAGAAGCATCTCCATCTCAGGTTCTCTGTCTAGTTAATAAAAAGAGATAAGAACCTCTGTCCAATGATTCAGTGATCCAAAAATTAACTTCTGATGGTGACTGTCATTTTCCCTTGACTGTAGTATGAAACTTCTCCAAGCACATGAATAAAAAAGCATAATGATTATGGGCTATAAAACTCTTGTCTGTCTCCTCTTTCCTGCGTGCAACAGCAGATAATGAGAGACACCACTACAAAACATGGGTTAGAAATAATAAAAGTATTTGTCATGGCTGCTTAACAGCAGAACCTCCAAGCCCTGCTGGACCACTAAAAAACAATGCAACAATCAAAGGCAACACTGCACTTCCATTTGGCTATTCAAATGGGGCGCAGGACCAATGACTTCTTCTCATTGCCCAAAACACCACGGAATCTCCTGGAAGTTAAGACGTTTTCCCCTGGCAGAAGGAGGCCCCTCAGGCCCCCTGAGGGTGGAATTCCACCTTCTGTTCCCACAGCTGGCTGGCTGTCACTGTTGCTGCCTTACAGATGTTTCTGTAATCTCATCTCCAGGGCTGTCAAGGGCAGACACGGCACAGCTTCCATGGATAACCTTTCCTAATGCTTCCCCAGCCTCACTGTCAAGAGCTTCTCCTAATGTGTGAAGTAAATTTTCCCTGTTAGATTAGATTTTTGAACCTTTTTTGTCTTTTCCAGTGTATCAGGATGATGAAAAATAAAGGTTATTCCTTTCTCTGAAGACTGATTATGTCCTCCCACAGAGTGCTCCTAGGCTGAGCAGCTTCCATTCCATGTTCTGTCCCAGGTGATGTTTTTTGGGATTCTGATTTCTGGCCTCCATTTTTGTTAATACCCCTCAATTAACCAGAAAGGCAACATCTAAATTGGACAATGTTTTTGATGAGGCCAAAAGCTGAGTAGGTTTTGTAGGGATGAATTTCAATTACACATTTCAACATGCTGTTTACCTCTATTATGGCAATGCCATATGACTAGTTATATTAATCTAATGATTCATTAAAAGTCATGATTTTCCCCATTGATCTGTTGGTGAAGCAATAGATTTCTAGCCTGTATTTCCACAATCATTGGCTTTTTAAAAAATGCATTTTCTTCTACTGTGGGGAGTTCCTTTTCTTAGCTTTCTCAAATTCACTTTGAATTGTAACTATGTGCTATAAAACATTTGTTGTCCCTTATGTTCTGATTCCACTTAAAAATTTAAAACATAGTCATCCAGACCAAAAAGAAAAACATTGAATAGGACTAATCCCACATAAACAGGAAGATAGACACATTTCTCTACTGCCCAAAGATGAGAAAATTAATAAAAACTAACTTTGGAGGTTACTTTTCCCTTTCTACTCTTATTGGATTAGTTTATAAGCTCTGACCATATTAATATTAATATATACAATACCATTAGATGGTATTCAGTGTTATATGGCATAGTTTCCAGGTTCTGCTGGACTAAAAACCCTGATATGCATTGTGAGTGACTTCCTCCACACAATTCTTTCAACAGCTCTTAACATTCAGTATGTAAATTACTCTTGTTTATATTGCCAATTTACCTCCTATTTAAACCACATTGGAATTTGGCCTATTGAGTTTCTGTTAATCTGCCTGGCAGGATTTGGCCTGCACTGGACAAAAGGAGGGAGGAGGGATGAGAAGAGAAAGAAAAATAAAGTAAACCTCAAACATTTTTACACATTAAAAAAGTTAACTAAGATAAGCTATGTTAAAATGTTTCTTTAAATTTCTAGCTCACTCTTCATATTAAACATTTACTTCCAGAGGGTTAATTAGTATTCAGTTCTTCCAGCAAGGGGAAAATAATTCCCACCAAGCTTGAATTTGGCAAAAACAATCTACATCACATTGTCATTACAACTGAATGTATTTTATTTCATTTAAGTATCAAGTGGATATATTTAAGGCATGGGAAGGAGGAGGATAGAAATGAGGTATTGAAGGCTTATGTCCATTTTTTATCTGTTGTTTGTGCTTAAAAGTACAAATATGTTAAAAATGTCAGCTCATGCAAATGCCTAACACATTCCATTTTGCTAAAAAAAATTGTCCTAAGTATCTAATTCAAATAAGTTGCACTGAGTTATATTTACTGTATGTATGGTAGACAAAACTGCTAACAATGCATATAATCAAGGTTTTCATTTTTCTTCAGTTTTTCAACCTCCTTTTTCACTTCTGTTCATCTGTTTCAGGCTTTTTATTTTTTCCTTCCCAGGACTTACACAGTATTTTCCTTGTGTTAGAAGCAAGCCAACAGACAAATAAAGAGAAGAGGAACTTGTTATAACCCACACTGTCTGATCAACCTCTGTGAACTGGGCATTCTTTCCCTGCATGGGATCTCCATGTAAATGGGGGTGCATGGATCAGCTTTATAAAGGGGTGGACAACGTTTGAGCTGTCTCCTGCTTCTCCTGCCCTTCCTTCTGATTGCCTGGAAATGCTTTCTGTGGGGTCAGATCAGTTGGAAAAGGGCTAGAATCAGTGCTCTTCTTTTGGGCCCAGACTAACTCAAAGGCAAGGAGGTATAAGTGGAACAGAGAGGGATGAGAAACTGGAGAGATCACAGAAAATTATTAGGGTGTTTGTGAGCAGAGAGAACGCAAACAAGCTCTGTAACATCTGTTCCCAGAGGTACAAACAGGAATCTCACACACAGGGACCTCCCAGTGATTCCATTTGTCTCCTTCCTACCCACTTTGGGACAGAAGAGTGAGAATTCCAACTCTGAAGGTGGTGATGAGGTTAAAAAGAGGAAAATGAGAATGCAAGGCAGAGGGGGAAAATTATCAGAAGATAGGAGAATAGTAGTGAAATTCTAAAGACAATGATGATGATTTTCTTGACAGAACAGCCACAAATGGCAGAGGGGAAGATGAAAACAAGACTGAAGACAAGACAAGACAAACATAAATGCAGACAGGTTGTAACCATAGGGATGCTGGCAAAAGGGAGATGGTTTTAAGCAGGGGTGATTTCTTTCCAGAACTGACCAACAGTTGTCCATTCATCCTTTGTGAGGAAGAAATGTAAAAAATGTATAATTTTTAACAAGAATAAAAATAATCCTCTGCTTCATGATGGTTTCCTCTCTTAGCCCAAATGAAAACTGTCTGAAATTTTAGTGAGTAAACTTGACAGAATAACACAAGGTGTCATTTTGCAATGTAATTTAATTCTGGGAGAAAGACTGGCTTTCTTTATTTGTTTTGTAGTTTTGTTTTGTTTTGTTTTGGGCCTTTTTGTTTGTTTGTTCATTGGGGATTTTTGTTTGTTTTTAAGTAAATTTCATACAATAGCAAATTAGACAATCATCAGTCTTGCAAAGTTAAACACTATAAAGTTATGAAATGCTGGCATTTACTATTTTCTCTGTGATCTTAATTTAGTTGCTTTGTGTTGGAGATTCCCTCAATTACGTACTTGGAAAGATTATAGGGCTAGGAATCAAGATAATTGGATATATTATCTTATATTATCATACACATACAGTCATACACACAAACCCCAACTTGTCTTTCACAAGAAACTCTAGTCAACAATTGCCATCTGTGTGCAAAGGTTTGTAAGTTCTGTGTGACCCTGAGCTCAAATATTGATATCCAACTTCTGTAGGTACATATGACAGCCCTAACAGTGAGATAAAAATTACCCAATAAAACCTTGTGTACTGGTTTAGGGCCTTGATATTGGAGTATCTGCAATGCAACTGTGATGTATTCCCAGTTTGTGTCAGCATGCCAGGAGCTGCAGGAGTTCAGCAAAGAGTAGCCTTCAGTTCAGAAAAGGCTATCTACATCTTTTCCACATGATGAATTCCCCCACACATTGGCTGGTGGGGCACACACAGCACATAAATCAAACTTAACTCAATTTCCACTTTGGTTTTTTTCAGCTCACCTTTAGAAACAAAACAGCATATTATCTTACTTAGTCTAAGGCCACCCTAGCAATACAAGGGAAAGAAGAAGAAAAAAAAAATTTTAAATGAAAACTTGGTAACCTGCAAAAATAAGCTTTTTTTGCTCTTTAGAAAGATGCTAAAACTGCAGTGTCCACAGTTTTGGGGTAACTGAGGTTTTCAAGTGTCCCTTGTGATAACAGGATCAGTGCAAGAACCAATTGTGTTCAGTTTATGTACCAGCAACTCAAAGGAAGGCATAAAACACGCACAAAGGACATGAAATTTGCTGATGAAACATAACTGAGGAAAGAAAAACAATCGATCAAAAAAAAAAAAAAAAAAGTTGTACAACAGTATAATTCTAAATACTCAAAATTAACAAAACCACATGTGGGCATGTGGTTTGTGTGGTTTACTGTGGAGTGGGGCTGGGGAGTAGATATTAAAAATAGACAGGACAAAGGAAATATGAAAAGGCAGAATAACCCCAGTGGCCACTAGAGCACTAATATAATAGATAAGGGAAAGTTCCAGTGGAGAAAGGGACTAAAACTTGAAAGCATTCAGAGCAGTTGGTAAACCACAAGAAATAAAACCTGAAAAATACAAAACAAATTTATATAAAAGCTCTTCTGAGTTCACTGTGCAATAAGCACCAAGGTTGCCTGCAGTTTCCAAACCTGAGCTGGCTTAATGCTTCAACCCACAAGGAATGAGCAAGATAACAATTTTGATCCATTTCTTGTTCACACGGAATCAAAACTGAATTTGGGAAAAAAAAAAAAAAAAAAGAGCTTTAACCAAAAAAAAAAAAAGCTGCATGTTTC
>VWZP01008290.1:69345-85652 GCA_013396995.1 Dicaeum eximium | reverse complement strand
TCTGCAAGTAGAATGTGGCCTTTACCTTGACAGAGTTAGATCACCAGTAAATTATAAAAGGGAAAAAAAACCAAATTCCAAATAAAACCCCTAAAGCCCCTCTGGCAATAATCAGTGTCCGCACGGATTTTGACAAGCACAGCAGAACTGCAGCCATCGCTGAGGGTAAATTCTCAGTCTCGTCAATTCCTTTACTGTCTGGGAGAAAAAGGAGAACAAAGCAAAAATAGATCTAGAGGGAAGAAAACTAAAGGAAAACAAAAAGAGAACACAATGTAAAAGCAGCTGCGGCATCTGGCATGCTGCAAGTCTTTCCTTGGAAGATGTTTCCTTCTTCTCCTTGATATGAAACTCAGCTTTGAATGAGGAAGGAAAACCAATTTAGCTTATGAAGCCAAGACCAGCAGATTTCCATCCAGAGATGAACATGACAAAGACCATTTGATACTGAAGGTATAGGGGTGTTATGTGAGTAATTGTTAACTTCAAAATTGGGAGTTATTTGGAGAACAAGCAGCGAATTCTGACTTTTAAGTGTGAGAACAAAGGCTGTTATCCACTTTATTCTCTTGTAAATACCTTTTGGGATGCTACATTCTCTCCCCAGCCTTCCCAAGAGACAAATTACCCCCTTTTACTCTGTATCATAATGTAAATATAATTGGTATCATATTGATAAGAAACCCATTAGAAGCTTTGTGAGATTTTTTTTTTAGATTAACTTCTTTTAAGAGAAATCGCATATTTAACCTGCTCAGACAGTTTTAGACAGTTAGCCATGTATTTATAGCCTTAGGTACTTAAACCTCATTACAAATCTGCTGGAATGTGCACACCAATCCGTGTGTGACAGTGGATGCCTTACTTGAGGCAGTTGCAAACCACAAGTTTCATCTGCTGGTCTTGCATCAGAAACATCTTTAAAAAACTTCAGATCCAGAGTGGTGGAAGGAAACATTTTGGTTTGTATTGTGTAAGTGCCCATGCAGCCCAAAAAGGGCTTTAAATTCCTGGAAGTGAAGCCGCAGGGCCTCATAATCAATGATTTTCTCTACAGTGTCCATCTCTGCTGGCTGAACTGTGAGAGGAGAGGTGTTATGGTCAGCAGTGTATGTAGCCAAAGGGATAAATCCTGTCTTTGAATTGAAAATTATTTATTTCCCTGTATAATTCTGGGAATATGGGGGTTTTTCTTGGTTTTTTGTGGGTTTTTTTAAATTTTTGCAGATTTAAAAAAAAAAATTTAAAAATAAAAATTTTAGTTTTCTGAATTTTTTTTTATGTTTTAATAGGAAAACACCTTTTTTATTTAAACACTGTTGTTCAGGTGAAAAAAAAAACCCAAACAAAAAAAAACAACAACTGTGATTCTAATTATAGCGTTCTAGCTATTAAAAAGCACATAATATTTTTTCTCTTGCCCTGAAATGGGAACCAAAACTTTTTTTCAATCAAAATATTTCCAAATTATATTTATTATCAATTTTTGAATGTTTCAAGTTCTCAACAGAAGCAGTAAAAAATCTAATTGAAAATTTTGAGAAAGAAAAAAAAAAATTCTTTCTCCATGTGTTATTTTAAACCACATTATTTTAATAAAAAAAATAAAAGATATCTATTTATTTGCTTATCAAAGAACAGAAAAATGGACTGCCTGTAGAGGAAAAAAGTATGAAAATCTTCAATTAAGTACAATATCTCCCTTTTTAAAAGCTTTTTGGACCCAATGCAATTTACTTGAGACTGTGAGTTAGAGAACCGTTCTATTCCCTGAATACTCACTCTGACTATCACTTAATACAGATTTAACAACCACAAGAAGAACTTTGCTGTTTAAATATTTAACATTCCATTCAAATGTGAAACAGCACAGTGGAAATTGGTTCACAGTCTCTGACACAGGGTCCCTTACAGGAGAAAAGTAAGGACATGTAAGAGCAGAAGTCAGAAAGTCAAAGGCACAAAATGAGGTGCTATTAGCAAAGGAAGTAAAACAGATCAAGAAAAAGTTCTCCAAGAGTGTAAGAAGTGAAGCGTGGACAAAAGAAAATGTTAAGTCTGCTACTTAGCAGAAGGGGAAGAAGCAGATAATAGATGGTAAGGAGAATTCTGAAATGCTTGATGGGTTTGATGCTTGAGCTGTCAGTGAAAAGGCAGCGATGGTTCACAAAGGGAGAAAGAGGCCACGAGGAAGGATTAGGATAGCCAGGGTTAAAGAATATGGGATAACCTGGACATTGTCAAATCAGAAAAGGCTGATGAAATTTAATCTACACTCTTAAAGAGTCTGCCAGGAGAAGTGTGAGGGAACATTTTGCATTCATTTTTGAGAACTCATGAGAAAGCCCAAATGAGCTGGGAAAGGGCAGTTATTTTCTGGGGTTTGGAGGAAGCATATCAGTGGAACTCCAGGCCAGCAAATTTGTCTTCTTTAGTACTGTGTTAATTACCATTACACTTCAAATGCATTGAAATGCTCTTCTTTGCCCCATAAGCAAATACAAAACTATTTTTCTGTTTTTCAGGACAAGGATCAGAATGAATCCCTGGCTGTCTGGACAACTTACCTCCTGATCCAGTGATCACTGGTGTCAAAGGAAATTTCAATGGGCTTTCCATCAGCATGTCTATGAGTGCTCTGAATGAGAATGAGAAAGGGATTACAAGTGTAAACAGAAGATGAAATATTTTAGTCTATTTTCCTAGGTCCAGCAGAGAGGATTACAAAAAGTAAAGAAAAAGGTATGAATACATTGATTTGGGGGGCTTAATAACTTAAAGCTCAGCACATAGCATAAATGTATATTTTAATTTTCTTCTGGCTTAAGCCAGACATTGCAGAAAGAAACAAATAGTTTAACAAGGTGATGGTTTCAATCACATTTTAAACAGGGTTCCACTTGCTATTTCCACAGTGCATCTAAAATTCAGAGAATGAAACTAAAATCCAAGCACCTGATTCTACTCAAACTTAAAAGACTTTTATACAGTTTGTGAGAATTGTCATTGAATGAAAATGTGCAATCTAGACTCTCACAAGCGAGAGTAGAATCATAGCAATAGCATAATTATTACAGTTTGTATGCCTGACTTTTTGGCTAGATGAGTGTGAAAACACATTCAAGTAACTTGTAGATGAAGTTGCATGCCTAATTTGCAAGCATTAAGAAGGTTACATGTGCAGATTGGATAATTATGTACACACACAGTTATCGTTTGACATTTGCCCAGACAATTATCTAATCTGTGCCTGGAATTGTGGACCCAACTTGACTGTGTCTGACACTTGCTGTCAAACAGTGTGAAGTTCACAGGCAACTTCCCTGAGGTCCTGGGCTTTGGCCAGCAACTTGGAGAACAGAATGCATTAACTTCCTCCAGAGCTAATTAATTAATATCTTCCAAGAATCTCATCTGGAAAGAAAATGCATTACAGTCTTGGCTATCTGAAGGAATGGCATTAAAACAGTGAAAATAATTTTTTTTAAGATAAATAAGAGGTAAAAGCATTTGTAAACTTTGTAAAGTTAAACTTTGTAAAGACAAGGTCAGCAAATTCTACGTATGGAGCACTATGGCAAAAAAGCATCAGGAGAATCCTAGGAAAATAATATTTCCATTACAAGATTGGTTTGCATGTTGTATTGGTCCAGGAACATTCATAACCTTTCTCACATGGTGGATGAAAGGACCAGGAAGATGAGCATGGTTAATTGATCATTTATGTCAGGCTTTGCAAGATCAAAACCTCACATGCATTATTAGAGACATTATCCAGACTGGGTAGTGGGGAAAAAAAAAAAGTT
This sequence comes from Dicaeum eximium, assembly GCA_013396995.1. Lineage (NCBI taxonomy): Eukaryota > Metazoa > Chordata > Aves > Passeriformes > Dicaeidae > Dicaeum > Dicaeum eximium. The sequence continues at coordinate 81,846 of VWZP01008290.1, read as the reverse complement.
ACATTATTGAAACTATCTGCATATTTTTAATCATTTGATTAGCACCACACTGATTTCAATCACATCTATATTATTTTCATAAAAGGTAACTTTTTATGAAACTTTTCAGGCATCTTTTCAGGCATGTTGAGCCCATGCAGTTAAATTGCAGTGAACTTCACTTTTGAACTCACAAACGTTGACATGTTCCTCTTTCTCTCTCTCTTTCTCCCTCTTTATTTTCTAGGAAACCAATGCCACAATGGAGCATTATGCACTATATTTCAAAAATAAAAGACTGATTGGAATGGATTCTGAGAAGAGAAAGAGAATAATAAAAAGGATTGGAAAATAATGCTGCCAGTTTGAGGAAAGGTTAACAGAGCTGGCCATGCTCAGTCTGGCAAAAAGAAGATTGAGGAGAGACATAAAATATCTGGCAAAATGCGTAAAGGGACATTGTAAAAGGAGAAGGAATGAATTATCCCCCCTAGTCTATGAGGAACAAGAGGTAACATGCTTCTGCTACAGACAGAAATATATGTTAAAAATCAGACTTGTTGAATAATAGAAAAATGTGTTTGCCAGTATGTTTTCTAAGTCTGAGAAAACATTATCTATCTACTTTTTGTTTGGTTTAATGCAAAAATTCTGACAAGCATTTTCTCTTTATATACATGTTAGTAAAAGGGCAATTACTCTCAGGAACAGCAAATGTACTCAAAAACCATGATAAAGGGTGTGCTACTGAGTACACTGTCAGACCAATAGAAAGCATGAATTTGTGCTCAAATTAAGAAATATTTATGCTGAAACTTTGCTGCAAGTTTCTGTTCAAAAGCACATAACTTCTTTTTTGAGATGTTCAATACTATTAGAATGAGTTTGGCTCTCACACAAAAATTGAAATTAACTTCTCTGTTCCAGCAAGTTACCCTTTTCACAAAAAACAGAGTACATGCCTGAAATTAAATACAAGAATCTTCTTCCTGAAGGCAGTGAAGTAAAATGTTTTGCTTTGGGCCATATTTGCCATGTGTTAAGCTGGTCTACCTTGAAGGATTTGATCGCATTTTATGTTTTATGAAGGTCAGGATCAGGCCTGTGTTTTTTAATCTGTTCAATTTAATCTTCTAAAGGGCATAAATTAACAGAACTTTGTTGACTCAGGTGGAACCATTTTGCTGTGCACTGTACATACATCTCACACTGACCATGACACCATACCTTAATATCTATCTGCCAGCAATCTGTGAAGTTGTTGTCTTCTCTCCTGTTATCTCCTGTGAGTGTATAAGTGCAGGGCTATTCTTATTTTAACAACCAGAAAAGTGCCACTAACTCCATGGCGGAAGATGTCATCATCAGAGGGGAGGAAAGGAAGAAGAATGTTGCCTGCAAGTGAGAGTGATGGGAGCATTTTAAGTAAATAGAATGTAATTATTCTATCTGGAATTTAGCCAGATCATCTGGCTACACATGCTGTATTTGCATGAGGTGTGTGGGGAAAACCATAGATTTCTAATGGTTGAAATTTGTCAAGCCCTTGGTTTTACACCCCATCCATCTGAAAGAAGTGTAGTTGCACTTTGCTATTTTCATTCAAAACCACTTAAAAAGGTGAGCTCCTATATAATTGGAATTTTAAAGGAGTTTATGTTGTGTTTATGGAGCAATCACTACTAAATGATTTCATTTAAATTTTTCATAAGCTACACTTTATGAAAAATTAAAAGAAATAGACTCTTCAGAAGCCTTGCTAAGAAATAAAGTCTCTTAAAGGAATACACATGCCATCTAATCACACACATTTTCAAATGTCGAGTTTCCTGCATACGGATAAACAGAATAAAGCATTAATGGGGAGAAAGGAGCAGGAACTTTTTCCTTACCCTGTCAGTAGTTTTCATTCTACTAGAATATCAGAAGTAGGCTGCAGCAACCCAGGGAGATTCAATCCAGCAATGAGAACTCAAAAGAGTGGAAGCAGAGGGTTAGATCAGTGAAGAAGGAAGGCTGCTCTTCATCCCTTTGGTTGACAGAGGCCTGCTTTTGGCCAAAACTGTGCCATACACAGGACCAAAGACAGCTCGAGGAAGCAGACCTAGTCCTGCCAATAATTAATTAAAACTCTGCCTGAGTGGGAACCCCTGGTGCTAAGTCTAAGCCCAGTTTTGAAATTCCAGTAGTCATTGTTTCAGCAGATCCCTGCTGGAAAATAAGAGATGGACTTTTCCAGGGAATTTAGGAGCACACATAGTGTCAGTCTGAACCTCTGATCTGCTGTCAGAGCCCCAGAGTGAGTTATAGGCAGGGTGCTTGGTCAATGCCCTCTCTGGGAACCTGTGCTTTGAGAACTTCCAGTTCAACTAGCCTGAGATACCCAACCCATGGGACTATTATTAATTAATTACTATTAATTAAATAGAAAAAACCCTTTAAATTGCAGCAGGAGTGCTTACAATCAATGCCTGCATAGTCTAATGCATATAGCTTTATTTATGTAACCCAACCTGTGTATTTATGTATCCCAAAAATTTTTAGTAGATTTACAGAGCTCTCAGTTGAATATATTCTATTGTTTCAAGTATACTTCAATTTCAAACACCTATACCTCTATTTAGATTTCCAATGGTTCAGGCAAAAAAACCCCAACAGAACAACAACAACAACAACAACAAGAAAATTAAAACTTTCAAGGTTTCTGGAAATAAGTTGTGAAAGTTCATGGATTCAATTTGTGGGAAAAAGACTGAAAAATGATCATGCACAATCAATCAAAAGTTTGTTCTTTGAAAACTCTTTAAAAAAATTAAAAAAAATGTCTCATTAAAATGAATCTAGGTTGATTTACAGTAGCTGTAATCAAGGGTTACCCGACCTTATAAGCTGTGCTATTCCATTTATAATAAATCTCAGTAGTTAAAAATAGATGAGCTTAGGACAGATAATAAAAGGAACAGTTTTAGAAAGTTACATGATTATTACAGAGAGGTTTCACCATGCCATCTGTCGACAGCAGCCATGGTAGCGCAGTGATGAAGTGCAGAGAGGTTTCTGAAGGGTGTTTGAAACAATCCAACTTCTACCTGTTTTTCTGTCAAAATTCTCACCAGCCTAATGTCTTGACACACGAACTGAGGAGGAACTGCAATTTCTTCTTTGAATAATGTATTGACAGCAGCTCTGAGTAGAAGGGACTTGGAGGTGTTGGTTGACAAGAAGCTTGACATGAACTGCTATTGCTCACTCACTGCCCAGAAAGCCAATAATCTTTTAAGCCTGTGACTTTGTTAAAATGATGCTTAATCATTGCCTGTACAATGTCTATGTCAACTGGGAGGTTTTTGACCTCTCCTCTCCTCTCCTCTCCTCTCCTCGAGTCTCCTCTCCTCTCCTCGAGTCTCCTCGAGTCTCCTCTCCTCTCCTCGAGTCTCCTCTCCTCGAGTCTCCTCTCCTCTCCTCTCCTCGAGTCTCCTCTCCTCGAGTCTCCTCTCCTCGAGTCTCCTCTCCTCTCCTCTCCTCGAGTCTCCTCTCCTCGAGTCTCCTCTCCTCGAGTCTCCTCTCCTCTCCTCTCCTCGAGTCTCCTCTCCTCGAGTCTCCTCTCCTCGAGTCTCCTCTCCTCTCCTCTCCTCGAGTCTCCTCTCCTCGAGTCTCCTCTCCTCGAGTCTCCTCTCCTCTCCTCTCCTCGAGTCTCCTCTCCTCGAGTCTCCTCTCCTCGAGTCTCCTCTCCTCTCCTCTCCTCGAGTCTCCTCTCCTCGAGTCTCCTCTCCTCGAGTCTCCTCTCCTCTCCTCTCCTCGAGTCTCCTCTCCTCGAGTCTCCTCTCCTCGAGTCTCCTCTCCTCTCCTCTCCTCGAGTCTCCTCTCCTCGAGTCTCCTCTCCTCGAGTCTCCTCTCCTCTCCTCTCCTCGAGTCTCCTCTCCTCGAGTCTCCTCTCCTCGAGTCTCCTCTCCTCTCCTCTCCTCGAGTCTCCTCTCCTCGAGTCTCCTCTCCTCGAGTCTCCTCTCCTCTCCTCTCCTCGAGTCTCCTCGAGTCTCCTCAAATGCCAAGAAACAATTAACAAAAAACAACTGACCAGACAAAATCCATGCAATTTAAAAATATACAGGTGAGCTATTATTAAAAAAAAAAAAAAAAACCAAAAAAACCCGGTATTTTAGCTCAAATTTTTGGCCCTACATCTCCAAAGAGCTCTGTTTATTAAAGAAGTGCTGGTTTCTGAAAACCTTAAAAGAATTATATTATGCAATGAACATGAGGGGAAAAAGTAAAACTACCTAAACTTGCTTTGTAGTCCTTGTAAATAAACAAACAAACAAACAAATGAAAACCAAAAGGAAAGAGTTAGGTGCTTAAACAAAAGTGTGGCAATGCCAAAATCCTTCAAAGGTTCTTTGTCTAGAAAGACTTCTCAAGATGTTTGTCATGTTTACATACACATGCACACACACATGCACACAATTTGAATGAATTTGCTGAATTCATTAATTTACATACAGAGATTTTTATAATTTCCCCAGTATTTTCTTGTTAATTTAAGTGGCTGGTAGTTATCTGAGCTTCCAGTGGGGAAAAAAATTAGCTAAAAAACTCAACCATTTGTATTTTAAGACACTTTTTTATTATTTTCAATATTGCAACTTTTATTTGATGAAAGTTACTATTAACATATTTTCATAATCTTCTCAGCCTAGCAACAGCAGGAGTAAAAGGTGTGAGGGGCATGCAATATTCATGAAATTAAGGAGAGTTGAGATGAAAGGGAGTTCCATTAGGGAGACCAAGTGTGACAATATGACACATATTTGCATATTTTACACTTTAAATCTTTTCAGCACATCCAAGTTGATATATGGATGTAAACATGCATTGCCAGTTTTTAGCATATTATAAGCCCTCAAGACTTTGCATGCATTTTAATATGTTTCATTATTGCTGCAGATTTTAATTTCGAAACTGCACAGCTTTGATGGAAGAAAGCTGGAAGTCAAAGCATCTGGCCTCTGCTTCAGGCAAGCACAACCTTTTCCTTGAACACTTTTTATATAAGCAATTCTATTTATTTGTGTGTGTGTGTAAGGTGTGTGTATGTGTGCATGCAAGGGGTGAGAAATGAAATGTGAGATATTTTTTCTTTGGCACACAGGGAAGGGAAGTTCTGGGAAGGAAAGGGAAGTTCCAGGAAGTTCTGGGAAGGGATGGGAATGGAAGGGAAGGGAATGAAAACCATCTAGATTCTGTAGGTATATAGATATTCTAACTAGTCTTGTTTATTTATAACTGCTGTAATTTTCTGATTGTCCACCAATGCAGAAAATACTGCAAGACATATGATTATGTGTGTTTGGCAATCATTTTTTGGTTTGATTTTTTGGTTTGATTTTGTTTTGTGGTTTTTCTTTTTGTTTGTTTGTTTGGGTTTTTTGGTTTTGTTTTTGGTTGGTTGCTTGGTTTTTGGTTTTCCTTTTAGCACTTCATCATCTGGATCATTTTGTCATTTAATTGTATAAAAAGGGAATATGACTCAATGTTGTAAGGAATACTGTGACTCACAATAATAATATAGTATTTATTTCTTAGCTTGTGATCTTCGTATCCTAACATCTTACAAATATCCATTCATCCTTTATGTTTTCTGTTAGGTGTACGAACAGCACCTTTTGCTCAAAGAATAAATATGAAATAACCACAGAATAGTCACTCAGCAGAAACTAGCACTAGCTATAAATAACTCTGTAGATGGATCAGAGCTACCTTTATTTCCTTTGTTCCTGAGAGAGAGAAAGAAGTATTTCTGTGGGAAAACTGTGAATTAAGGTATTTTTTATTTCTGACGTTGCAGAATTTAACTTAATGTAACTTATTGAGAGAGAGCTACTTTACATGAACACAGGATACAACTTTACCTCCTCAATCAGCAGAACCACCAAAATTATGTATGATATAAATAAGTAGCTCAGAAACTGCAAAACAACAAGGTCCTTAGAAACTGGCATTCCATTCTGTTGCCACATCCACAAAAGTTTGTTCTAATGGGGCATCCACAACTTATCTGGACAAACTGTTCCAGTATTCCACCACCCTCACAGTAAATAATTTCTTCCTAATATCTAATGAAAACCTTTCCTCTTTGAAGCCATTTAAAGTCAGTTTGAAGCCACTTCTCCTTGTCCTATCACTCCATGCTCTTCTCCAAAGTCTCTCTCCAGCTCCCTTTAAGGTTTTCTGGTGGTACTAGAAGGTGTTAGAAGATCTGCCCAGAGTCTTCTCCAGGTTAAACAGTCCCATCTCTCTCAGCCTGTCTCCATATCAGAGGTGGTCCAATCCTCTGAGCCAACTCAGCACTTGGATGCAGTGCTCCAGGTGGGTCTCTGCTCTGAGTTTGCCTTAATTGAATTTTTGGTAAGGAAAAAAGGTCAACTACGGAACTCATCGTCTCTGTACAAATATTACAATTTTCCTTGTGCTTGACAGAACCAATTAGAGAAGGTGGAAATGCCTCTTTAAACCATATTTCAGAGAGGAGAAAACTGGGGAAAGTTCTCTTTTTATTTCCTGTTTTTTACAATGAGTAAAAACCAGCCCTGTGTTCCCCCTATCACACAGGAGGTTGGGCTGGGCCCAGCAGAGATCGTGTGACCATCCACAGGCCTGGGTGAGATATTGATTTTTCAGTGCACAGATGAAACTTAGAGACATCAATCCTCTCTCAAGTAAGAGGGTGAAGGGTGAAGACACATAGAGAAAACATAGAGACACCAAGGCCAGTGAAGAAAAAGTAGTCAAATCCCAGGTGGGAGGAAAATGAAGAGATGCCCTTAGTTTTGAGCTGAAATTCTTTTGTAAGGCCATAGTGATGGACTATGATACACTAAAATATCTCTGAGTTCATGAAAATATGGGGGAATGAAGCGTTCAAACCGTAGACATGAGCAAAGGTACCCATGCTGAAACAAAGAGATGTTGAAATGTTGTGATCCAATGAGAAGCTTGAATGGAGACAGATAAGAGTGATCAAGATCCTCTGCCTCTAGAGAAGGAAAAGAAACCCTCTGGATGAAGAAAATTTCACCCCAATAATCTGAGATGACCCATACTTGGTAGCTGTGGGAAGACTACCAAACTCTGGGAAGGGCTTCATGGTTGCAGATTCCCAGGCAGCTGCTATTTGTGAAAATTAAAGCCATGGCAGAACTGCTTGTTGTGGAAAAGTTGCCAAGGCACAGCAAGAGAGACTCCTCTTCCTAAATGAACTGAAGAAAGACTATTTTAGAGATGGTAAACTGACTGAAAATACCAGATTTTGTCTCTTTACCTTATCAGTGGGGAAAAAAAGGAAGAGTTGCGGGGAAGAGAAGTGTTCTGAAAGTTTATCCTTATTTCTTATTATTTTTTCTTTTAGTTGTGTTAATAAAGCTTTCTTTATACTCTTTAAAGTTTTGAGCCTACTTTTGCCCTTCTCCTAATCCTTAATCAGTCCCTATTTTGTTTGTTGCATAACAACAGAGTAGGTTTTGAAATATCACATTCATCTTATAGAAATGGCTCTGTTGTTTTTGCTTGATAGTTTACTGCGGATTGCACTGAAAAGTGTTTTTAAGAACTGACAGTGATATCAATTCTGTAGCATTATTTTAATATTCTATATTTTGGTATTACACAGTGTTCCCAGGCAGACCTAGAAACAGCATGAAAGTAAACAAGGCCTTGCCTAAGTAATACTACCTCAGAAGGGAGGTGTTACAGCTGTGATTGTCTGGTGGGATTCAGGAGCACAGAGGCCCTAGGTGAGGTTTCTCTACTGGGGAAGCCAATTTAACCCTTCAAAATAGAAGTTCAGTGGCTGCCAGGCACAGATGTTATAGATGTTCCCCTAAAATTAACAACTGTGTGACAAAATACTGCTTAGCCAGAGTAAGTGGTGGAGAATTAAACTATTACATAGCTATCCTCACCAAGCTGTTGTAGAGGTTAGCAAATTAAAGTCCTTGAACAAAAAGGCTGTAGAAGTGGACAGAAGGCTGCTATTGCTGCAATCAGTGCATGGTGACAACACAGGACAACATAGATGCCATCCCTTCCAAGTTCACATTCACCAGAAGCTGCTGTTTCTGGCACTTATGAGCTTCTGTGTGTGTACAGAGAAGCAGTCAGACACGTTTATGCTGCAAAGACGATGTGGGATTCCTGAACTATTACCACAGCTCTGGTTTTGGATGGCAGGTTTTTACTTTGCACTCCTGAAGTTACATGGTAAGAATCTTATTTATTTCTAGGGGCCTGCAATCTGATCTATTGGTGGCATTGGCCAATAATGTTTTTGAAGACATTTCAGTTTTGATTAATTGATTTAATTTTTTGTAAAATGTTGCCACTGGAGCAGTCAATGATAAGGCAGTGAATGACAATCTACCATGCAGGCTGAGCATAACCCTTATAAAGGATGAACCATGTGCACAAATATATCTCAGGGTGGTGGCAACTTCCATGCAGTTTAATTATAAAATATCTTATTGCTTGTACTTTTGCTCCTCCCTAGGTGTCTTTCATGGTCACTATTAGAGAAGCATTAGAGGCAAGGAGAATCCCTCTTCTGAGCCAGTGCTGCAACTCTCATGTTTTGCATTCTGGATTTAAATAGTCAAGACTCATGTGTGGTTCATTTCAGGTAAATGGCCAAACTCTCATGATTCCTCTTGTAACACCCACCACGTGTTCCTGCGACCTTGTTGTGATGGTCGAATAGTCTGAGCTGCAAAAAAACCAGGCATAAAATAAGAAAAAGCAAGCTGGGTTTCAGCTTTAACACACGTGAAGCCCAACAGAGCAGAGATAAGAGCTGTCACAAACACTTTGGTGTTGACATTTCTCACCATAAACCCATAGAAGACACATACTTCTGCCAGCACTAAGTACACCATTGGGTGTTAAGAAACATTTTTTGTTGCTACTTATTCTCAAATGGGACAGGGAAGGAAAGAGGCGAAACTTATATTTGTGCAAAAGCTATTTCCAAGCCTTGTTTATCTCAACTGTATCTGTTAAAATGTGAAAATGCCCTTGTTTATATTTGCAGCCCTCAAAAAACTCTAAATATTTGTGTTAGACCTTCTAAAGGAGAGATCTTTGCAAAAGCTTATGAAGGATTGCTTAACAGTAGTTTGAAAGTGAAGGTCAGAACATGCTTTGCTGAAAAGAGTAAGTGGCAAACCCAAATCTTCCTCGAGCAAAATGGTGCAATTTGGAACAATAGTTATTACTGCTACTGCATAATTTAAATTTTCCACATTTCTTTCAGATATAAATCTCCAACTGAGTTTGAGAATTTGGGTATAATTTGTTTTCTTCAATTTTTTTTAATAAACAACCTCCATGCAGTGTTACATGCACATTAAAATCCTAATGCTGTAACATCAATAAACATATATATGGCTAGGGTACAGAGGTATGGACAAAAGAGGAAAGTATCCTAAGTGTATCACGTGAGAAATGTGGTGCCTTTGGCAAAAACAGGAGCATGATTATTGTGGTATATTTTCTCATGGAATTGGCTAAATTTTCCCATGAGAGCCTAAGCAAAATTCAGACAGTACAGACAAAATAGGAAGGGCAACTTGAAAACCAATGAAAAACTGAGAGTATTTATTAAAAAAACAAAACCAAAACCAAAACCAAAACCAAAAACAAGCTAAGAACAAGCTCTTGTCTGCATGGAAACCAAAGAACATTTTTTCTCTTTAGGCTTTTCAAGATAATCTTATTGATGTTTAACAATTTCAAGGTCCATGGGTGGTTCCTGGATTAGTTACTGCTCTTTTACTCTGGGATCCATCCAATTCAACTGTGAGCAAGCTTGAACACAGACAGCTGTAAGCAAATTCTTCTTTATACACACATGTAAACATGCCATTATGCACAGATACTCACATGGAGACAGAAACAAGAAAAGTATAATTAAATTTATTACATTTATTATGGAAGATTCATTCTGAGCAATGCTGAGAGTGTAATACTTGTTGTTGATTTGCTCCATCCATCTATAACTAAATACAGATATATCTGCATAGATATGTGTGTATAGATATATGTATATGCATGTATAAATATACACAAAGAATTTTTATTTTTTTAATATATATACGAACATGAGGAGGGAAAGTATGAACAAAAGGTATAGAAACCACAGTAAAATCTTATCTCACAGATTTCTTAGCTAATTTTCATATCCTTGGAAGACAAATGCATTTCTCTCTGAGAACGAGTATTAAAATGCATTGATCGTTCAAGGAGATACCTGATGACAACTTGAAATATAGATAAATTATAATTTTTTCTCTCATTAACAAACTATAAACTGTCAGCATCTATGGACACTGAATTTGTTATTAAACTTTGCCAAGATAGATGCTGCTAATAAGAAGATGTTTTTCTTACAGCTATTATCTACAGACAAACTGATTTAGGGTTTCTTTTCAGTGCCTCTGCTTTTCTCTGAGAATTAAATTTACACTTGAAAAAAACCAAACTATTTCCATGGCTTTAAAATATGAATTTGATTAATGAGTGGTAACTGTATGATTAATACAAATCTGTAACTTATAAAATTAGTATTACATTTTTGAAGACTTGAGACAGAATTAAAACACCTAGCTTTTTGTATTTTTTTCTTTTTTTTTTTCTTATTAATAACAAAGGCTAGTTATTAAAACAAAGGAACAGGACCTCAGTGTGGTTAATACATTATAATCATACAAAGAAGAATTAATATAAGTTTTAGAGAAAAGAAATCTTCAAGATACTTACCAGACTCTTCCACTTTGCAAAATTGCTCACATCTTTATTTATATGAGTGATTATTTCAAACAACAGTGAAGTCCAGCCTTACTCTTAGACTTGCACAATCTTTTTTGAAGGTAAAGCAAGAACTGTGCTGATGGAGCAGTAAAGTGCTCATGGCTAATGCTTCTCTTTGCCTTCTTAGGGTTTCAGTAGTCACTGAGTTATTTCACAAATCAGTGAAAGGGCTAACTTCTTATCTTGGCAGCCAAAAAATATGTTAGATCAAAGAGTATTTCTACTTGTGTGGCTCTTCTCCATGATAATAGGAAAAGGTCCAACTTCATTCCAAATGACATTCCAAAAAAGAGTATGTAGTTTACTGTCAACAAACCAAGGAACTATGAAGAAATATATTTATATATGTGAGTGTTGTATATATGTTCACTGCAGATGGACTGAACTAAATTACTTGTAAAGGTCCTTTCCAAATTATTCCATGATTCTGTGACTGTGTTGTATAGTAACTGTGTTGGGGAAGGTTGAACTTTGTGTTCTGTAAGACTAGAGGCAGAAATTTGCCACATTTCTTTTAACTCAAGTCTTTCTGCTTAGGATCCTAAGACACTGAAGGGAAAGGACACATCACAGAACCAGAGTTCTGAAAAAAACACATTATTTTGATTACAGGTAAATTTTTCTTTATCTTTTTCTCCCGCTCTCATCCTTCATTGCCAATGAGCATTGTAAACTAGTGATATTTTGTCTCATTTTCTGACCCCATAAGGGTGTGGCATGGCATGTTTAATGAATATTTTGTTTTATATAAAATTCAAAGCTTCATGCAGTAAGATTATTGGATCAGGACAACACAGCCCAATAAATCAGGTTTCTGTGTTTTAGCACAACCTGGCTTATGCTTAAGCATTAAATGGGCGATTTTTTTTGAAAGTTACCAAAAAAACATTATCTAGAAGATTTCAGAATTTCTATGTTCTTCTTTTTAGCATCATAATGTCCTTTTCAATAAATTTTCTAGTTCCTTATGATATCAGAAGGCTCAATTCTTTTTGGTATAAGAAGGACTGGAAGAGAAAAAGAACAAGGTATGAGTGTGCCTGTGAGTATGAGCATCTATGACTTCATGTGTGTTGAATTCTGAGGGAAAGAGAGAGAGCAAAAGAGGGAAAGAAGGAGGGGGAGGGATTTAATGAAAAATTTGGATTACAACAATGTTTCTCAATAATGAGTTCACCCCTCAAAGCAAATTACATTTCTTTTGCAACAGTGAAAGGCTTAGTTTTAGTTCTGACACTTAAAAATTTGCCCGCATGGCTGTGCCACGTTCGAGCTGCCAGCTTTGGAACAGCTTCAAAGCCAAAGCAGGAGTATAAGACTTAAAGACAGAAGTCTTATTTTTGAGCACAGGATCAGTAAAGCATGTAGACAAAATCCTGAAAATTAAAATGGGCTAGAGCTTAAATAAATATATTCTATCCCTTGCCATCCCTTCCCTCTTACACGTATTCTTTGCTGTAAATATTATCTGGAATTTCCTGCTCCTGAGGTCCTGGCAAAATCCACTTGGCTGGGATGAAGAACATATAAAATATTATTTGCACTTGGGACAATAGCAGACAATGTGTGAGATTTAGGGGCTGAGAATTTTGAATCTCTCTCTCTTTCACGTTATTTATCTAGGATATAATCTTAATTGCCCCACTCTCAACAGACCTAAAGCAAAAA
>VWZP01008290.1:46478-69314 GCA_013396995.1 Dicaeum eximium | reverse complement strand
AAAAAAAAAAAAAAAAAAAAAAAAAAAGGGAGAACTGTATATAAAATCATCATTAAATTATTAAATGCTTTCTTAATTGTGAGAGGGTGCAATATCTATCTACCTCAGCACCTGTCAAAATAGCTTGAAATAGGTAAATTTGATTGTTTTTAATTCACAGATGAAAAAAAAAATAGAGAATAAGAAAGAGTAAGGTTATATCTTGCAAAGGAGATTGGTAAAGTTCATTTGGCACCAAAAATGCCATTTATAGTGTTGAGCTTGATTTAGTTGTTTTGAACAGGGAACTGAAAAATTTTCTACGGTTAGATTGGTATTCATAGCACCCAAGATGCTCAATACCTGTCAAGGCAGCTCTATATATACATATGTATATATTTTTTCCCTATATATATATTTTTTCTCTGTGACAGAAACTTTTACTTCCCAATATTCACTTTTACTTCCCAATATTCATCTGTAAAACCAGTAACTTCTGTTTAAAGACAATGTTTCAGGATATAAACAACGGGAAACTTTTCCTGCTCCTCATCCAGAAATAACACAACAGTCTTTGAAACCCAGGGGTCTTCACAAAAGTGCTGAATTTTCAGCTGGAACTCAACAGGTCCATGCAATCCAAAGTAACTCTCTGTGACTCTGGCATATCATTTCCAGATTCTTCCTGTGAAGTACCTTCCATGAGACTCTATTACAAGTATTAAAGGTGAAGAAGTTGCAATCTGAATCTCTAGGAAGATGATCAAAAGTAGCCTTGAACAACATTACAAATCACAGGGGAAGCAATGTCCTAGACAGTGCAGATTTATAAAGAAAATGGCCTGAATTTCTCCTTAAGATAATGACCTTATCTTTTAATTGTGAATATATGGCTAGGAACTGATAGCTGGATGATTTGTTCACACATTTCTTATTTTTTTACCGCAAACATCTCATGATGTGTACTGATTTATTACAACAAGAAAAAAAAAAAGATTTCTTAATTATATGGTAAATTTTAGGAATGGGTAGGTCCCGCACAGTCTTTTTATATGCAATCCAATCACTTTTCTAATCACCTTTTCTTTGGGTTTTTTTTGCCCTTTTTTCCCCCCCAGAGACTAGTAGTATGAAGTTAAAAGACTAAATGGAACAGATGAGATTTTGTCTTTAATTTCTTCCAATCTGGGGGAGCTCTTAGTCTATTCCTGCATAAAGATTATTCAAAAGGCTTTAGTGCTGGGTTTCATCTCTTCTAACCCCAGATATGTGATAATTTAATGTCTACATCTGAGGCAGTTGTTGGAAACTCTGTCTATAATCAGTCAAGAGAAAGAGGCATGACTAGTGTCAAGACATCTATTGTAGGCCTCTATTTTACAATGGAATGAATGGTATCCAGATGTCACCCATTCTCCTGTATTAATCTCAAGAAACTCATGATGACCATCTCAGATCCAGACTCAGAATGTTAGATTGAGGCAGATGAACCCTTAGTTACTCTTTGAAAGGAGCTGAGGACATTTAATTCTAAATGATTTTTTGTTTTTTGAAAATGTTTAACCAGGTCATTTTAATATACATCCATCTGGAATCTTGTATTATTTTCCCCAGCATACAGCCTTCTTAAGAAATGGATATAAAGTTGTCCAGTAGGAGAAATGAGTTTATTTCATTCCAAAATGTTCCTTTTAACACCCCAAATTCTTTCTTATCTCATAGTCATATGCAGAATGAAATGTTGAATTTGGCTCCACAACTGAGTATGCCCTTCCTAACATCCCTCATTTGTTTTACAGCCACATCTTTGTGACAACTAATATCTTCATTAGGCCCACTTCCATTCTACTTATATCAGCTTGTTTAGATCACAGTTTTGCATGAATAGTGACTTTTTTGGCTATGAAGGATTTGTGCTTAACAAGTTGATGTTCTGTAGTGGGTGAAATTCCTGATCTCACGTTGCACAAAACAAGCACAAACAGCTTCAAAATGTTCCATTGTGTGTGATAGCTGCAGTGTCATGTTCATTTTTAGTCCATTCTTGCAGCACTCTGATGCCTCTTAATAGGTAATGCTACATGATTGCAGGCAGGTACTCCAATTCTAGGAGGAGTGGTAAGGGCTGTAAATAAGAACAAAAATAGAAAATACTCTTGATGCTTTATGATCTTTTCACACACAGGAAATCAAGAAATGCCGGTTGAAAATTGTCTCAACGAATGTGAGAAACGGGAGAGGAAAACTCACTCTCTGCAATCATAGCACTGCTTTACATCTTTTCCTAAGAGTTCACTAAGTACTTCACAGGTACTAATTACTCTGTCTTTGGGTCACATCTGAAGGCAAGAGAGCTGATGCAGAGGAGGTGGGGTGGCTTGCTGAAAGGGTGTGTATGGGGGTGCTGAGAAGGCCAAAATGGAAATCTCTAATGCCTCACTTAGGCTGATGAAATGCACTGCTTTTCATGACTTATTCTTGTATGCTTCTGTCTCTTTGTGCAGTGAGAGAAGAACCCCAAAATCAGCAAGGATTTTTTTTTTTTATTTTTAGCACAAAAATGCCAATGAGGTGAATTAAGCCACAGGATAAGTAACATGCAGACCTAGTGGAAGGTGTCCTGCCATGGCAGGTGGCTTGGAACTAGATGATCTTTAAAGTCCCCTCCAACCCAAAGAGTTCTGTGATGATTCTATGATTTAGAATGGGCCTAGCCCCTCTGAATACCCTTTTTCCTTTGCATAAAGACAACACTGTCTTGCCAAGCTGGATTTCAAAGCATGCACAAATCAAAACTGGGAGAATTTCCCCTCTCACTTCTTGTGTTTTCCTCTGTTTGCTTATCTGTGTAATGGAAACACACTGTGCCTACTTAGATCCAGTGCTGCAGAAATTCAGAGCAGAAAGAGGCAATCATTTTCACAGGAAGAGTGACTGGCTAGTGGAGCAACTTACTTAGGATATCTGTAGATTCACTAACGCTTGAAATGTTTAAATCAAAATATTCTAAGAGATGTGTTCTAATTCAAAGAGAATGAATTCAGGGAAGTCCTATGACTTCCGTTATGAGGGAGGTCAGATGAGATGTTCACAATGGTCCCTTCTGGCTTCATAATCTATGAAGCTACGAAGCTATATGAACCTCTTTCAAGAAAAAAAGATGATGGTAACTGTCTATAAATACTTGATAACATGAAATTGCTGGAGGAACTATTTAAGGTGGTTAATGATGGTATTATAGGGAATAATGTCTTCCAACTGAAAAGACCAAGGTAGAATATTTAAGAAAGACAGTATTTTCTGGAAGTGAGGTCAATTGCACAGTGGAGTAATTTGCAAAATTGAGTTCTATAAAAAGAGATGTGCAAGAAGTTAGTGAATAAAGCATGTGATTAGTCTATGAAACAAGTTTGTTTTAAAGATGGATAATTCAAAACTAAGTTTTCAGAAACTCCATCACTGTGTTACTTAATGATTTTAGAAAACAGGTGTACTTGCTTGCTTGCCTTTTTTTTATTTTTTTTTTTTAATTTAGAATTTATCAAGAAATGGTTTACTGGCTAATGTTTTCTCATCTGAACACAAAACTTTTCCACCTGAAGTAAGATAGATCTTAGGAGGGAAATAGCTGTAGTCCACGAAAAAAACCCCAAGCTTTTCCCTTCTGACTTCATTGGTTTGTTCCTAAAAAATGAAAATATTTCCCTTGGAGACAAATACTTAACAGCAGTCAAGCGTACACCCTTCCACCTCAGTGCAAACTGACTCCAAGAGACAAAGTTGTGAATATAGAAAGGACTGACATTTTTTGCTACTGTGGTCATGTTTCCTGCAGTTCCCCTCAGCTTTTTTTGCATACTGAGGTGGTTTGTCAGAGCTTTGCACACATTCTGTGTCTAAAGGAGCCTCATTACTGGTCTGTGCAGAGACAAGTGAGGTGGAGAGGGATGACAAGGTTTGCATTAATTGCACAGCTATCTGTTGTTCCAGGGGCCATTCAAGCATATAATAACTTAAGTAGAGTTTCAGTGAATTGGAAGTTCTTTCTTTTTGGAATATTTTGGCAAGCTGATTTCTTATTATAGCACAGTTGGTGCTTCTTTTTAAAGTCTTGACAGAAAGCTGTAGGTGGCCACATAGTTTTTGTCCTGATAGCAACACATTTGCAAGATTCCATTAGTCAGGAAAAAAAAAAAGTCTGGTAAAACTAGATTTTATTATATTTAAGTCCTTGACAGAGGTAATCTCAGACAGCATGGCTGAGATGTGAATTTACCTGCAAATGCTCATGAAGCACAGGGATAGCTAGTACTTGTTTTGGGCTATTAAATAGGCATGCTGGTAAAAGATAAGTTCATCTCACTAATCATATTCAGATTCTTCTAGATCTGGAGTATCTCATGATCTTAATCAACAAAATATAACATGACTTCAAGCTAACTTTCAGTGAATGTGGTGGCCTAATATCAGATTAGGCTGAGATCTGCACCATGTTTATTCTTTCTGATTTTCTGCAAAGGAAATTTTTCCCCAAGTTACCCAAAGGTTAGAATTTTTGTGTGTCTGTGTTTCTATTTCAAAAATGTCTTTGATTTTAAATCAAGTTTGTTACTTCTGCAGCTTTAGAAGTTAAATTGATGAATTGATGGAAAAAACCAGAAAAATTATCAAGGAAATTCAATGCAAGGTGAAGATTATGCTGAGTTTAGATTAAATTAAGTTGGAAGGAAATCTAAGAAAATGATGTTTCCTGAAAAATTTGGAATGGTGGATACTAGATTTTTATGCATCACTAGAAAGGTAATGCTCTTTCTCATTGCTTTGCCATTTTTCAGACCTAGTCATAAGACTAAATAGCTCTTCTGTCTATTTATATCTTCAAATGTATCTGTGCTTGAACTTTAAATGAATTTGCCACCAGTAAGGATTTTAGCAATTGTATTTTTTTCAGTAGGACTACCCAGAGAAAGAAAAATATACAAAAGATGGGAAAATATAAAATGGGAAAATAAGGAAAGCAAGATGTTTGGGTTTAAAAACTTTAAAAAAATCTGTCAATTTCAAAATGTTTGTTAAAGCGTGCACGTTTTTAGATTTTGAGACTAAAATGTAAACTACAGTTTGGCTACTTTGCCTCAGTCTCTTTCAGCACCAAGCTGGTAAAAGTAGCACCTTTTTAGGATGTGGTGAAGTTTCCTTATACCAGTCATTCTCCTCTTCCAGAGGACCATACCACTGTGCCTCAGGTTAGAGCAACCTTAAGATCACTCTGTTTTTGTAGGTGACATATCTCAGCCCATACTGGGCTATAATACAATCAGTATTACCCTCTTGGAAAGCTAAAATCAGAGATTAGGGCACAATCTTTTAAAAATGTATTTGCAGGTTTTAGTCTGGTTTAGTTTCTGTCATCTGCCATACACAACCAAACATCTGAAGGAAAACATCACTGTCATGTTTCAGTCAAGCATAGCATGAGATGCATTTCCCATCACATGGTTTCCCATGCAAGTTAAAGTGCACAAAATTATACTTTTAAGGTTTAAAAGCAGGTGATTATAATTTACATCTCATTAGTATAACAAAAAGGTATCTATTACCAAATGTAAAATTAAATTATCATTGAGATAATTAGACAGTTTATTGTTCTCGTTGAGTTTATTGTTTCAATTTTATCTTTGTAAATTAGCAAAGACCTTAATTTGTACAAAAATCGATGAATTCTTTTGTTGTTGTTTTCATTGGTGTTGTGATAATATATTCACATATTTAAATTGTTTCAGTATAAAGTGAGAGTTTACTTCAGGCATTGCCAGAAAAACATAGTACCTGATCTAAAATGCATCAAAGATCCAAATGGCTGGTTAAACAAATAGTCATGGCTAGAATTTGCTAGAAAATGTCATGTGCTTGGGGCTTGGCAGCCCTCATCCTGAAGGCTGAGTCCTTTTGGAAAAAGAATATATATATGTCTTATGCTTGAACCATAGGAATACTGGCAAAATGAATTTTTGGATACACGTTTAAATGTTATACCATCTAATTTACAGTTTAGTTTGTTACATATGGATCCTTCCTGTGTTTCTTCAAGAATATGAGAAGTGTTTTTGTTTAAAAAAACTGTCTTGTTAAGGCAAATACCTAAAAAACCAAAAAAAAAGCTTTGATTTGACAGGGATGAGTCAAAGTGTGTAACCTTTAGCTGTCTTGATGATAACTCATAATTTTGTGTGTAGATTGGTCAGGTCAAGATTTATCTCACCTGTCTTTAGCTAAATATTCCATACATTTATATCTGAAGTTTTTTTATTATAAAGAAAAAGAAAAAAAAGGACAAGAAAAAGTGAAAGAAAAGGACCTAGTATATTAACTCATATATTTTTAATGACTGCATTATGATGAGAGGAATAGCCCTCAAAATGGACTATTTTCCTCCGAGGATTACAGAGGATTATCAGAATGATGAGCTTTGATGAAGATATCTACATAGTAGACATCTGCATCTGAGCAAAGAAAGAACATCCTTAGAGTCTATACATAATGCATGGAAATACTGACGTCAAGCCCTGTACCTCTCCCCTGGCACGAAAAAGACTACAGAGAAAAACACTGAAAAAAGTCAGAGGACCTTCAGTTTGCTTTTAGAAAGGAAGTAAATTAAGTTTACCTATCTGATTACAAGAGAAGAAAAGAAGTTCACTAATTGCTGAGACATGGTATTTAAAGAGTCTTTTCCCTCTTCCTTATTTCTAATAGTAATCATTAATAACTATTTGAATCTTTTTCCCTTGTTCTGATAAATTCCTATTTTAGACAGAGTGGCTTCTTCCTCTCCCTGAATAGCTACTGTGCAAAAATATCTAAGAACTATATCCTAATGATTTCACTAAACCCTCAACCCTCTCTGGGTTAGCCAGGGTTATTTTCTTTATACACAATGATTGCCATTGCACTCACTGCTCCTTCCAAAGGGCTGAATAAGGTAAAGAGAAGAAGCCAAATGAGCAAACAAATAAATAAATAATACCATGACACATACACCCCAAAGCTGGATCATACAAGCTACAATAATTCATAAACAGGGGAGGAAAGGGATAAAAAACAACAGGAACAAAACACAATTCCCCAAACAGCTGGCACATAAAACAGCCCAGAGGCAATCTCTCTTGTAGCACACCACACAAACCCATAGGTGTTTTCAAGCAAAACAATTCAGTTTACTTCCCTAATCCTCCTGACTCCTCCCTCCCCTGACAAAAACAAACAAACAAACAAACAAAAAACCTGTGGTGCTTATCACAGGGAAGCTGGTACTTTGCCTTGTCACTCATATAGCCCTGGGGTATGCACAGCCTTAAAAGAAGCCCGGGTGTGCTTCCCTGTGATATTTTGTAGGGATAGGGCAATAAGAGGCTAAGGAGACAAGCAAAGACAAAATGACCTGTCAGAACAAGGTGAGATTTGGGTTCATGGGACTAGATGTTGTTCAATTGTCTCATATTAATATAAACCAAATAAGCTTAAGGGTGACACGCTAAAAAAAAAAAAAATTACTTATCCCCACCCATTATAAAGAAAACCTAATTTAGCTAGATTATTTTGGTATAGTGATTAGCTAAAGAATATACAACTTTTGGTGCAATATATGAAACTGATAATTGCCACTCAATGCTGTTTGTTTTGATCTCAGGGGCTTTATAATAGTTCTTCAGAATGTCCTGAAAAGTTCTTAATCCAGACACAGGGAATATGGTAGAGGAAATTTTAAGTGAAAGGTGGAACTGGGAAGGCCAGAAAGAAAAGTTTATTCTGGCCATACAATAAGTGCAACAGTGCCTAGGAAGTGATTTTTGAAAGGAGGAAGGAAAACTAGTCTGAAAATTAGTCTTGGAAAGGTTACATAACCCTCCAGGATATTACATCTTACAGAAGACTGAATTTCACCAACTTACTGCCTGAAACAATTTTCCCTGAAGGCTAGTGCAATTGGAAATAATGCAATCAAGGAAAATTTACACTGATATCATGATTTGAAAACAGGTGAACATCCCATGTTCTTAATATTTTTTATCAGGTCTTAATAAGTATATTTAAAAGCCTCTGGATATAAATCACAAGATCATTGATCTTGTAAGGGATCTCTTGATTGTGATTATAAAATTATATAATTATTAATTATATAATTATATAATTAAATAATTCAGTTTGCCTACTCAAATAGGATCATCCAGAAAAAGTTGCTTTAGAGGACATGACTGTTACTGTGTAGGCAAATCTTGGTATCTGGAAACTTTGCACAAGAACATTTATTAACTCCGTCTCTCTGACCTCATGCTTACAGAATTTTCCTCAGGAAATTTTTAAATTCACAAGGAATGGCACCACCTGGAAGAACTGACATTGATCATTTTAACCACATAATGTCAAAAGACAGTACTGAATTACCCCAGCCTTAGATGAGAAACTTGGAGAGGAGGAAGTAAGCATCTGAGAAAGCACTGAAAGTAAAAAAAAAATGAAACTTGGCTCTTCATCTCTGTTTCTCTACCACGAATTTCCATCAGCTACTAATTTTCCCTGTGGCAACTGTGGTACAGGAAATAGTGATTATTGGGACAATATTGTAAAATTACTGAGACTGCGTTCTTCATTGTGTAATTAGAATTGTTCGTCCAGCATCACAATTAATTACTCCACATGCTTAGATTAAATTATTTAATATTACTGCAGTGCATCAAGGACTAACAGGGTTTTAGCTGTGCTCGGCACCATACACCAATCTACAAGATGAAATTCCTGGCATCAGACAGTTAATAGTCTGAATATTGGGGAAAGGTAAAGGACCAAAGGGTAGCTAAGGGCAGGGGAAGATGAAGTGACATGCCCAAGACCACTTCAGAAGTGCAATTTGCAGTGGAAATCACAATGCCATCAAGAAGGCCATCTTTATGTTACACAGGCTTTTGTATGGAAATCTCTTTAAGCTCAAATTCTCATGAACTCTTGCAACTCTATCTAGTTGCACACTTTCCTAATTACAAGTAAAAATTACATCGTTTAACAAAAAGACAGTGAATTTCTAGATTATTGTAGAAAGTAACACGGGCATCAAAACTTTAAAATTAATTAAAGGTGAAAATGACCAAGCCATTAGGAGAGAAACATTACTTGATGATCTGTGTTTACAGAAACATGACAGACATGACTGAGCTCAGAATATTTTTCTTGTAGAGGAAATAAGAAATTAACCTTTTAAAATTATTTTTTTCAAAGCATATCCCTTATGATGCATGTTGGTCTTGGACTCTCACAGAATCACCCTTTTTGTGATATATAACTTAATTACAAAGGTAATTGATCTTTGACCTAAATCTCAACAAAATATGTAGTTAGGTGGGTACTGAGGTTGCAGTTAAGATATTAAAGAACCTTTTCATCCAGTTAATACATGTCACACAGTTTTAACAAACTCTGCATTTTTACTCATTCCTCCTTGAATGCTCTAATGCTGCACAGATTAAAAAAAAAAAAAAGTGGGGAAAACGAAACCAAAAACTATCACAATAGCTGAGAAACACCTGTTAATATGTGAAGTGCACAAAATTTAAAAGAGTATATTCTCCTACACATGACTAATGCACCAGCTCTGACAAATCTGTGAGAATTCTTGGTAAAGAAATGCAAAAGTTAAAGCAAAACACCAGAAGTTATCTGCAATACCTCTGCTCGGGGCTGTAGTTCCACTGGAATATGCTTCACCCAAGGCCACTGAAGATTATGTCTTGCTGTAATTGATGGGTAAATTTCTTGGTTTGTTAGAAAAGATGATTCTCCCTTCTTTTAAGACTGATGAGCTAATCAATAGAAGGCTTTTGCTTTTGTATTCATGCCTATGAGGAAGAACTGGAAAAAGAATAGCACAGAATATTTGTTGAACCAATTATTCTTAAATAATCCAATTTCTTGTTTACTATTGAGAACTCTAATTCTAAAAAGTATTTCAAAAAATGTGGTAATTTTAATATCTCTTCTAAATATGCAGTCTGATAGTGATGGCTCATTTTTTCGAAGTGCTGTGTTTTACATAATATACTGGGTAATGTGTACTGAAACATAATTATGAGACTATAATATTGCAAAATAAAATCTCTATTAAAAATGTCAGTGGAGGAAATACAATCTGGAGATTAAAATTAAGTTGATGAAGAGGTAAATTCAGTGGAATTGTAGCAAATAGGATGCGTGCAACTGTAAGCAAGTTACCGAACATTTTAGTGCCTGAGCTCATGATATTCAAGAAACTAGTTAATACTTCATTGTTTTGTCTTACCCATGTTTTCTTCTCACCTGGACAGGAGAGGAAATTAATATTGCAGCCTGTACACATACTGCCAGCAAAAGCAAAGCATCTACATATAAAGGAAATATTCCTGAAGTTCAGTAGATACACAGATACCTGGATAGGAAACACATTCCATGAGACAGCTGAACTTCCAACTACAGTGTCTCTGTGGGCAATTTAATTATCTCTCACTTACTGGAAATAATATAAACTTACAGGGCAAATCTTGCTTTTAAAGGTTAAACCAAATTAATTTTTAGAAAGAAATGTTATGGGCATCCAGCATGAGAACTCTTGTACCTTCTTGTCAATAACCATACCATGGATTTTTACACCCAAAGTAGTTTTCTTTTCTCCTTTACAGCACAAAAGAACTGTTACCCCTGAGAGAAAGATTTCCTGAGTATTGTGCTTTGGCAGATGCACAAATACATTAAATTAATCATACTCTGGTGATATCATACTGTTGCCTAAAGAGAAATCTATAAGAGATATCTTAAAGAGCTAGTATAGAAACAGAGGAAGCACAATCTCAAAGTTCTTGGTCTTTTGCCCTAATTGAAATGGGAAATTTGATGTCTTCGCTGTAGAAAACTGCATCCAATTTAAATCCACTCAGGAAACCCTAGTCCTTCTGGTTTTTAGTACCATCTTTCTGAAAGCATGAATCTCTTGGTGTCAGTAAAGGGAGAGTCTGTATTTGGACCCCTAAGAGGTTGGATGTTGGTGTTCTGTAATCCAGAATGGGGCAAGGAAATGTCAAGCTTTCACACCTGTCAATGTTTCTAAATTATGTTCTGCCTTTGTTCTAACCATGATTATCACCATGGAGAGCTACTGTTAGTCCTTTTCTGTGCAGTTTCACTTTTTCTATTTGTTGTACATGAAAGGGTAAGCAGTGCATGAGAGCTTCTGATTCATTAAGTTACTTTGTTCAGTGCTTCTCAGTATGTAAGAAATAACATTTAACAAGGAAAGTGATAAGTACACAGACACACAGAGTTAACAAAAACATAACAATGTTGACAGCCACGAAGACCTGAGCTCTTCAGTGGCTGGTGGCCACTAACAAATCTACTCAGGCACAGCTCAGGGAGGGTCAGCCTGAAAAGGGAGACTCCTGACATGACTATTGTGAGACATCATTATTATGGAACTGTGGAAAACTTGTCATGTGATCATTTGCTGAAGTGCCAAACGTGGAGAAAGGGAGAGCTGAGTAGGGGTGGGAGGAGAAGCAGGAAAAGAGAAAGCAGGGCAGATAAAAGAGGCAGCTACATTCCAGAAAGCTGCCAGACTGTGCTCTTGCCTGATACAGGAGCCCTGTGCTTGATCACAGTAGTCTGCCCTACCTTCTTAATAATTTTTTTTTTTGCCTTTTTGCTCTTGTGTAATCTCTTTTTTTTCTCAGTCATACATGTGAATGCTGCAAGAGCTAAGTGACTGATACTGAGGGTCTAAATGTCCATAGGTCTAAGAGTCAATATCCAGAGAGAACTGTACAAGAGAGGTTTTGTTACCTGGGTAATGAAGCAGTGGCCACAGGGCTCAGGGCTTTATGTGCCAACACCTCTGGATCTGTATTATGTCTGGGAATGTCAGGATGTGTGCCAGAGACCACACTGGTGTTCGAGGAAAAGTGAATATGAATAGTTGTGATACTAGAGATTGAGGGTGGGGTGTGTGAACCTCAGTCCTGTGCCTGTGGGATATTGCTTCAGCCTTGCTGCTGATCAAACCAAAAAGGGAAAGATCAGTAACAGCATCTACGGGGTGAGGAGTGAGAGACTTTCAGGTTCTGAAGGTGAGCTGGATAAGTATGGAACTTCCAGGAGTCACTTGATGTCTTGGCTTTCTCACATCCTTAAGCTTGGAGGCAATTCAAGCTGTTCCCTGAAACTCTAATACATCTCAGAGGCCTAAAATATGAGGCAAATATTATTTTTTTTCAAATGTCTTGTTTTCTTGTCATTTATTTCTATATTAATCTGTATGTCTTCATGTGTTCTATATACCACAGCTCCTTTCCTCCTTTTGAGTTCATTGGCAAAAGCAGAAAGACTGCTAGAAATATATCTATATCTATATATATAGAAGATGATATTTCTCTCTCAGCAGCCCAAGAATCAGAAAATTACAGAATAGTAACACAACTTCAAGAGGAAGACAAAAAATACCCATCTCTTCAGCACTCCCTTTTCCTGTTTCTTTCACACCCATTTTGGGGCATCTTCTAGTTTTAGGCTTGAAAATGAATCTGAAGTACCCACAGTTTCAGACATTTGCATTTTAAATAAAGTAGAAAAAAATCTATTTTGGGAGGAAAATGTTCATAATTTTGTCAGATTTCCAGGCATGCTGTCTTATTTGATAGCTGTTTCAACCAAGGAACTGGTTGTGAGCTGAATGCTGAAATGTCTCTATCAAGACAAAGGTACATCTAAATAGTCTCAAAAGCTTCTCAGAGGCAATCAGGAGGGCTTTATACAAAATGAGAAACTAAAGGCTGAACGAACATGGACTAGAGGTTTTACAGTCCTCTGGTTTGGACTTGTGGTATTTAAATCCTGTCTGGCTGCCAATTTAGGAGCCTAAGTCACCCTGAGACAAACCTTTGAGTCCAAGGCTTCATCTAATTCTTGCTTATATCCCTTATCCAGGTTTTTCAGTGCTAGTTATCATCCTTGATAGAAGGCTCAGGAAAGAGAGTTAGCACCGACTCCCGGGATTTATGCAATCCTTTTGGTTTGTGTGAAGTAGCATTGGCTAGATACATTATCTAAGCCTGAAAAGCATAAAACAGTATGGAAAACAACACAGACTTACCATGACTGCCTGTCAGGGTTTAACCCCAGGCAGCAACTCAGTCCCACAGAGCCATTTGCTCACTTTCCCCCTGTCAGGATGGAGGAGAGAATGGGAAGAGTAAAAGTGAGAAAACTTAAGATGAAGGCTGTCTAATAGGTCTAAGAGGTAAAGAAAAAAAGAAAAATAAACAAAAATACCCAAAAGATGTAAAGCAAAAGCCAGGCACAGAGCAAAGCAAAACAAGGAATTCCTTCCCACTTCCAGTAGGCAGACAGGGGCTCAGGGTCATTCCCAGGGCTTCATCACAGGTAACAGTGAGTTGGGAATACAAACATCATCACTCCTAATGTCCCCATTGTTCTTCCTTCTGTCCCCAGCTCTGTATGCTGAGCATGGTTCTGTGTGCTGTGGGATATCCCTGTGCTCACCTGTCCCAGCTGTGCCCTCTCCCAGCTCCTTGTGCACTCCCTGGCTGGTGTGGGGGAGTGAGAGGCAGAAAAGGCCTTGACCCTGTGCAAGCCCTGCTCAGAACAGCAAAAACATTTCTGTATTGTTATCAATGTCTTCATTGCAAATCCAAAACACAGACCCATGCCAGACATCATGAAGAAAATTAACTCTGCCCCAGCGAAAAACACTACATTGCCACACTTTTGCAAAGCAAAGTGACCCAAACAGCAGATGTTTCCCAAGAGAGTTTGCTGTCTTGTCTTTATGCCAACTGGTTGATGAATAAAAAGAACAATATCATTTTTCATGGCTGTGTGAGTGGTACCTTCACAAAGCACTGAGTTCTGACCATGCAGCCCTTTCACTTCAATGGTAAAATCAGTGGGTTTGAGATTTTGTAACAGATCTATTTTAGCACGTTTGCAACCAAGCCTTGCCACTTCCTCTGCAGCATATCTCTGGTTTCCACCTTTTTATCCTGTACTGAAGAGTAGCTTAAAGAGAAGCAGGGGTCAGCCCAGATTTCATAAATCAATATTTCACTTGGCAATACAGTCATGGATCAGAAACATAGTTGTATCCCAGCAAAGGAAATCAGGGCTTTGTCCTTCTCCCACTGGAATTATATTTGGGAAAACAAACAAACAAACAAACAAACAAACAAACAAACAAACAAACAAACAAACAAACACAAACAAAAAAAAAACAAAACCAAAAAAAAACCAAAAAAACCCCCCATGAGTCAAACTTCTGAGCCAGGTTTTGGAGATACAAGCTACCTTGTATCAGGTAAGCCAATTCCCTTTGATTATACAGTGAACTTTCACTTAAAGCATCTTCTGATATGAGGTTGTCATAACCTAGTTTTCAGCTACTACACCTGCCTTGGGCAAACCACCTGAGCAGAAGGTTTAATTGGGTCTTTACAAGTCTGAAAAACAAGGGAGAACTAAGGAAATTAATGAAATTGTGTGCATTGCCAAAAAGTGTGCCTTTTCAGTTTATCTCCTTCCAATTTCACCTGTTCATAGCTCTGGAACAGTTAGAACTTCACTAACATTTCTGTAGCTAAATTTTAAATTAAGCACATTGTAATTACCAGGGTTGCTTTTCCAATACAGGCAAGTCACATTCCTGTTCTCAACACTGGGAAATTTTCAAGAACATTTTTCTAATTTTGAAAGTACTTTGCAGCTGCTCCCTCTTTACTGTGGGTTGTACCAATGCCCTGAAACAAATTAAATTTCAAATTAACACAGAGACTAGAAAATTACAGTTTGTTTTGCTAGTTTGTTCTGCTCTTTCTTGTTTTCCAAGTCTGGATTTTAGTTAAGCATTAAGTTTTGGTATCTGCTGATGAAAAAATAGGCACGGACAGTCATATGGACACATTTGGAGTTAATAGCCCTGCTTTTCTGAGTCATGCTCTATTAAAGAGTCATTCCACCTTGGCTGTAAAACCAAACAGAAGCACACTGACTACCTATCCCTTCTCTTTAAAAGCTACACAACAAAAGGCTATATATATGTATTTCATTACATATATATATATATATATAAAATGAAAAAGCAAAAGAAAATTTCCATTTTCCATCTGCACTGAGGTGTTCACTCACTCAGTCTAAGGAGGATAAAAACTAATGCTGAAGTTGAAGAAGTCATAAGCCAGCTCATGCTGTAAGACTTGTTAACAAGTTTCCATCTCACAGAATTACAGGAATGTGAGAGATGATACGCGTTTGTAAGGAACTCTGATTATTTTCAAGGCTACTCTTCAGCTGTTGAGTTATGTGTTTTTCACTACATGTCCCAGTGTATCAGGGTTCTGTGCTAGAACAAATTCCAAATTTGTACACCAATTGCAAATATTGAACTGCATCATACAAAATATTCCCAAACTCAGATACAAAGATAAGGGAAGATTTTACCCTTAAATTGGAATAAAACATAGCCAGAATTTGCATTCTCCCACCAAGGTTAGTCATCAGAAAGTTTTAATTTTGTTTGTTTGTTTCTTTATTTCAATTCAATGTTTTGATATGCCCTCTGCTTCTGTTGTATCTGGGTCTCTATGTAGGATTAGTTTTGAGTAAGGAAGAACCCAACAGTCATTGAGAAAATGAAACCGGCCCTTAATCAGCTGATATGTGGTTCCTTTTCAGGACTTGCAAGGTAAAGACATGTCTGTAAATACTCAGAAATACTCAGCTATTTTGAATCATCATAATGCTTCTATCATTTAAATCTATGTTTAATTCCAAGGAAAATCTAAATGATGAAATAAACCCTCATTTTTTTCTGAAAAAATGTGTCTTTTTTACCTAGGAAGTCACTTGAATTCTGCTAGTACCTATTAACTCTGAATATTATTAAAAGAATAAGACATATTTTCCTAATTTTCTCTAGGGGTTATTTGGGGGGAAAAGGCATGAAATTGAACAGAAAAGGATCTTGTATCAAAGTAATTATTCTCACTTGTCTCTATATATCTGCAGAAGGTACTTTTTATATGATGAAACACCACTATCTGAGTAAAGCTTAGAAAGCTTTTTAGCAATATACAGAAATTTTTTATTAAAATCAAACATTTTTCTTGTTAAGGTTAAAAAATTCTGTGAAAAAAAGGACTTCAGGATATGTTTGTTCAGGGATCAAACACCTAACAACATTTCACAAACTGCTTGAGGAAAATAGAAATAATAGAGAAAAGCATAGGTAGTCCATCCAAAAATCCATCCAATCCCCAAACCCAGAGAAGTCAGTGAAAGTATTTCTGTGCAACTCATAATTTTAATTGAGTTATTAAAATAATTAAATTTAACATTAACTTTAGTTAACATCATACATGTGGAACTAGATGCTTTTAAGACACTTGCTTTAGTTCTGTCTCTGGTGAATGGAAAAAGCCAAATGCTAAATTAGATGTCTAAGATGTATGGAGTGAGACATCTTTTGGGAGAGCTCATCTTTCTGTTTTGACTTTAAATGGGGCACAAATAATAAGTTTTAACTAGACAGATGGAATGTGGATGGCTAAAGCTGAGGCAAGAACAACAGTAACTGATAAATAAAAGATACAGGCAGCACAAACAAGAGTTTATTTAATTCTACTACAGACCATCTAAAAATACACACAAACTAGGGACCCCCCTTCCAGCTGTCCTTGCACTCATTTAGCAGTATCTTCACGAACTCCATACTGAGATTAATTTGAACCATTGCAGGGGTCTACCTTGCCAGTATTGGATCTGGTTTTATCTGCTGTGCATACATGAATTCTCAAAATTATAACCAAAAAACCCCCAAAAAACAACAACAAAAAAACCCCAAGAACAATCAATCAAAACAGCAAACAAAAACCAAACCAAACCAAACCAAACAAACAAAAAAAAAGAACCCTCCCAAAAAAAAACCCAAAAAAACAACCAACAAAGCAACAAAACCAAAAAGAAACCCAGAAATATGTGAAATTGGAGACCAATATAAGAGAATTGGCACAACAGTCATGTCAAACCTTTAAGCAGCAATATATTTCTCATTCTCTCTCCAAGACAAATCTTGCAGAAACAGAAGAGATGCCATAAAAATTAAAACATTTCTGAATGAACAAACATGCTTTAAGTCTCTTCAGAGCATAACCAGCACGGCTTTGAAATATCCATCTCCAACTCTTCAGTTTCTCTTTTGTCTCATCTTTCTGCTCCTATGCCCACATTTAATAATTATGGATAAATATAGAGAGTTTAAAGAAAATCGTATTTGAAGATTAATCCCCAACAGTTAAATTTGAGAGTTCCCTTTGATACAAAAAGCAAAAGACCCTTAGAGGTAAAACACACAAAATTTTGATTAGTTTTCAGAGTCTGTTTGATGACAAAAAGGTAAACCCATTTCTCTTTAAACTTCT
Source organism: Dicaeum eximium (assembly GCA_013396995.1). NCBI lineage: Eukaryota > Metazoa > Chordata > Aves > Passeriformes > Dicaeidae > Dicaeum > Dicaeum eximium. The sequence continues at coordinate 51,828 of VWZP01008290.1, read as the reverse complement.
TATTTGTTGGTTGTTCTTTTGAATGCTTTCAGCTTAGAATGCTTTCTTCTTAGAAATGAAGAATAAGCAGAACAGTGACACCCAGCACTCTTTTGATGTGTGGGTGGGGTGTACATTTGGTGATAGCTGCAAGTGAGCTCTGACCACACCACAATTAGACAAGGAGTGATTTCAATCAAATTTCACAGAAGATAAATTCATTTAAAAGACACAAACCTCTGAACAAACCACAGAGCCAGGGCCACCTAAATCTTACCAAACTGGATTATGTTACACTTTCAAAACAACCTAAGAAAAAAACAGCGATTTTAATCACCACAATACTATTTTCTAATGATTTCTCAATCATGTTTCTGATAAGTTTATTTGATCCACAATATTTATAAACGTGAATGGTATCCTCAGGAGCACCAACAACAGTGTGTTTGTTAATAGATTAGAGACATTCTATATCTGAATAGAGATATGTTGGAAAAAGCATAATACTGGGTTACACAGATGCTTCTACAGAAAATGATGGGAACACATAAATTTATGTTAGAAAATAATATGGAACTTTAAAATTCAAATTAGAGAAAAAGGCAGACAGGAAAATATTTAATATCTTTAACTAAAATTATACTCTGACAGAATGACTGTGAATGAAAATAACCTTTAGGACATTTCAAGTTATTATCTATACTTACATTATTTAACCTATTCCTTGTGTTCAATGCTTGAATTTTTTAAGAAATCTGAAGTATTCATTGACACCCATGATACAAAATGTTAGTGATACACAATGTTAAATGTACCAAAGAAGGAGAATTATTTTTCTGCTTATGACAGAGAGGACCATAAAATGTCCCAGAGCAAAGGCAATGTTTTGACCTATGTAAAATGTTCCATTACTGGTCAGAAAGCCCAGGGCAGGGCCGAGGGCAGAGACTGATGTGCCACTGGTCATACCATGAATATTTACTACATCAGCTAGTCAGGGATTTTAGAGACACATTCTGCTTTCCCTCTGAAGATGACTTCACTGATTTTACTAACATTATTCCCATTTTTCAAATATTTCTCCACTTCTCTGGCTCAGTGGTCTGGAGAGGACAGACCAAGCACTCTAAAGGTACAGACTGGAAGTTTTGGATCCCCTTCATGCCCCAGGCTTGGGACAGCAATGACTTTCTTCCAATGGAATATGGCTCCAGTTTGCAGACCAGGACATGCAGATATTATTGGGTAATACAAAAGATTTAACCACTGGGGAGCTTCACTTATTGCTAGAAGCAGTCATTTCACTTGTGCTTCCAATCCTGTTATTGAGTGATCGTGGGAATGGTGAAGAATGCCTGCAAAAAAGGTGGAGAGAGACTAATTACAAGGATATGTATTGGCAGGACAAGGGGGAGTGGATTTAAACCAAGAGTAGCTTTAGATTAGATATTAGGAAGAAATTCTTCCCTGTGAGGGTGGTGAGGCCCTGGCACAGGTTGCCCAGGGAAGCTGTGTCCCCACAAGTGTTCAGAGCCAGGCTGGATTAGGGGTTGGAGAAACCTGGCTTAACAGAATGTGTTCCTGTCCATGGCAGGATGTTGGAACAAGGTGATCTTTGAGGTCCCTGCCAAACCAAATCATTCCATGATTCTGTGATTTATTGAAAGTACTCTGAGGATTTCCCCATACACTATGACATTAATCACTGGTCCTCATTATCCAGAAGTATCTGTAAAGTGATGCAGAATATCTTGAGCATGCCTGAAAATTAGCCATAGCTCTTTTCAGGCTGTAGGTGACTTTTGGTCATTTTTCTGTCTGTGGAAAAAGAGTAAAGTATTCAGGATTCATGCTCAAAATTCATGACTCCTTAGGAAAGTCACAGATTAAATCCCAAAATAAGTAATCTCTGAATACAGTGGAATATCTGAATTTAGGAAACAATATCTAGAAATTAGCTCAAGCAAAAATATTCACAATTCTTTAAAGATAATCAACATCTTCAGCATCTTGGCATACATGTCATATCAAACCTCTCTTGGCATACATGTCATATTAAACCTCAGTGTCCAAATCTCTAATATAAACACTAAATTAACATCATTTCAATTACAATTTTAAACTGTTGGTATACAAACCTAAATTCCTTTTTAAATTAGTGTCCCACTGAGATTATCTACTTCCACCATCAGTGTTTAAATTTACCTACTTCAAGAGGAAGGTATTCTATGAAGCCCTGGTTTCAATTTTTTTTTTTTTTTGGTATAAAAAAATGAGAGGGAGAAAAACACTTGCCTACTGGCAAGTTATTCAATACATGTCTAGGACAAAAAAAAAAAAANNNNAAAAAAAAAAAAAAAAAAAAAAAAACCAAAAAAAAAAAAAAAAAAAACAAACAACCACAAAAACCCAAAAAACCCCTAAAAACCCCACAACAACACCAAATCCAACCCCAAAGAAACAAACATAAAAACCACCAAACAGACAAACTTATAACAAAAAAACCCCAAACAAACAAAAGGAAAAAAAAAAAAGGAAAAGAAAAAGGGGAAAAAAGCAAACAAACTCTGCAAAAAGAATAGTAATAACAACAACAATAATAATAATAAAAACCAAACAAGTTTTTTGGAGTAACTCGAAATTTCTTGTAAATATGTTTTATTCACATAAAAGGCCTTTGGCAATGTTTTTACTGTCATTTCATTGGTAGATGGCTTAGAGTGTTGCTTCCAGTAGAAACACCTTGTTTTGCTCTATTGGGTGAATATCTACTGTTTCTGGCTCCCAAGGACCCTATTTCTAGCAGTCAACTTTTGCTGGGAGAGTGTACAATTATATAAAATGTGTAACTATTTATATGTCCAGAAAGCAATTTATGTTTTGCCAGGCTTATACTTATCACTAAGAAATTAAGTTACAGCCATCCTAACACCCTAAAGTGAGTGTACTGAGGAATAATTGTATTTTTTAGGCAATCTGTTACTCAAGATTTTCACTACAGACTCAAGGTCTGCTTTGGACTTGTGTCTGAGTGAATGCAACACAAAAAACCCAGCAACCTCCACAATCAGAAGGGAAAAAAAAGCCAGACATAAAACAGGAAACCAAATGCAAAATAATTTCATTCAGGATCTCCAAATTTAGCAAACAGATTTTTTTTTTTTCCTACATCGTTGCAGAACAAGTACCAGATAAACAGATTATGTCTTTCAGATTACCACCCTTCTGAGGAGTGAGGGGTTTGGTTAGCCTGGAGATTTATTAGCTTCTGGTTGTCCTTTCCAGGTAAAAAAAATAGTATTTTCACATAGGCTAAGGACCCTCCAAGAGTCTTGAATAAATGAGCTAAGTTGTGCTTGTTCTTGTGGCACTTCTCAATGTTGAAATGTCAGCAGGACAAAAATTAATTCAGAAACAACCTCCCCTCTTTCTGCCCCTGCAGGAGGCTCCAGGGTACCAATAAATGCCCACAAAGTGAGGGGACAGTACCTCTTAATCCAAAACATCTGTGTCTCTCTAGAGGATGAACCTATGAGAAGAAGCCTGCCATGGACATTTTGAAGGCAGACTGAATAACAAACAGAAGGCTAAATTCCTAATCAACTCAGAAATACAGCATGAGAGATTATAGGCACTGACAGTGTCCAGAGCTCTTCAGTAAAATTTTCCCTAGTGAAATAATAAGTTTAGTAAAATTCTAGGTATCTGAGGATATGAACCCATGCTGCAGGGAAAGTCAAACCCTTACCACACAAATCCACAGTAAGCTGACCCACCCAGCAAATTGTTTGTGATCCAAATCTTAAAATTAGTTTGCTTTAGGTGCAACTTACAGTTAGATAAAGCAGACATCTGAGAAATTAAAAAAAAAAAACAAAAAACCAAAAACTAAAAACTGTGATGTACACTTCATGGAGACTGTTTCCAATACGTCACAGGAAAACAAAAAGTAAAAGAAAACATGTTATTAATAAGTGGGCTATGAAGGAGGAAATATTTTCAGGCTCTACTAGGCAAACAACAAGGGTCCTGAGGCTTGGCACTCACAAAAAATAAATAATGTGAAAATAATTAAAGATTTCTTTCTTGCAGATTTTTCTTAGACATAAGAAATACTCAGGAACTCACAAGACACAAATAATTATAGAAATTATGGGGCAATTCCACATTGGTTTCCATTAAAATCAAAGCAGGCTCTTGTCCTATGCTGCTACTACTAGTACAACTATTGCTGTTACTCCTAGATAACTAGAAACCTTAAAATTTTTGATCTCCTTTTAGTCATCTTCAAGTCTTAACTCTTTAAATTTTCTTAATTATTTTCACCTTAAATAATCTTTCTGTATTGACATCTACTGGAAATTGTGCTTTGTGCATCTGCTCCATTCTATCCCTCTGAGTACACTTCTAGACCCTTCTACACCTGTTTCCAGCTTAAGTCCCTTGATGAAACACAGAGGCACAAGGGACTGCTTAAAGCATTCCCAGCAAGATCTTATCAGCCCCTTGTACTTTATTAGTAAAAATTCAGGTTTTGTATGAAATAAAAAAAAAAAAAAGCTGATCCATTGTAGAACTGTGGCTTTTTGTGGTTCCACCAGACAGGTATCTCATGCTTGTGTTGAGATCAACACATATTCATATTCAAAGATCTTACCCATCCTTGCTACATCCAGAAACAAAAACTCCTTCATTTCTATTTCTTGTCACTAAAGTCTTTTACTCTTAAAAGATGTTTCAATTCTCAATATCCATTTAAAAGCTTCTGATTAATGCGTGACAACATTAAAAAAAAGCAAACAAACTGTCCTTAACTTTAGCCGAAGTAGTATAAGAGGCAAAATAATACGAAAAATGCTGTCAATTTAGTGTGCACTAGCTTTTCAGATTGTATTCTTTTGGGGCTCAATGGCATATCACAAGTGCAAAATACAGGCAACCAGAGCACTTTTCCTGTGCTGAGAGTTGAGATGTGTTATTTAGTCCCCTCTCTATCATTTAATGGTAATGTAGGAGTCCTACAGCCACCACCTGCATCTTCTGTATGCAAGTTTCTCAGTGCAAAAGTTTATCTGATTTGTTTTTAAGAATCAGAAACATTGCATATTTCATGCTAGATGAAGACTTTCATGGTGCTGTGATGTAGAAAGCTGCATGAAAGCAGAAATAACAACTGGGAGCTGTGTCACAACTGAATGCAGAAATTAGGCTGAGATGAAAGGACTTGTTTTTTCATTTGCAGAAAAATAAATGAATTCTTTTCGGACCAAGATAATAAATGAAAAGTCATTATCTCCAATAATTCTAATGAGTAGAACTGAATGGAGATTTTGCCTGAAATGTGTGACCTGAAAGAAACGAGAAAGCAAAA
>VWZP01008290.1:0-46464 GCA_013396995.1 Dicaeum eximium | reverse complement strand
AAAAAAAAAAAGAAAATCTCATTTTAAAGTTTGATTCATAACATCATCTCTGGAGGTGGGTAGGGTGCTGGCCTTTTAACTCCAGTCATTACACAAAGGGGAGAGAGAAAAGCCAACTACTGACTGAGAGCAGGAAATATGATGGCCCTCCTACGGAGTAGGAAAGACTAAGAGGATTGTGTGATCAGACAGCCCCTAGGAAGCTGCTTTTAGAATTGTCTACACAAAATTAAAAAGGTTTAAAAAAATACAGGGAAGAAAAAAAACCCAACAAAAACCCAACCCTCTTGCTGCCCTGATGAGCCTTAAAAAGCATGCATATGCTCCAAGCAGTCAGCAGTCTGGGGAGCAAATGCTTCTCCTTTAGTAATGGGTCACAGCTGGCTCCAGCAAAGGGCTGAAAGCTTCAAGTTTGGCATGACCGAGCTTTCACGCGGCTTAAGCAGAGGCGTTTGACACCAGTGATGGCAAACTTGGATGGATTAAATGCCTGCTTGGAATACAGCAACAGCAACAAAAACATCTACGGGAGTGAGCAAGTAAAACCTGTTTGATGGGTAAAGCACAGCTGTATGAAAACCTTAATCTAAGCGTTGAGGGGAATGCAAATGGCAGAGGAGATATAACGTGCAGAAATTAAAAACTCTCGTGACAGTTTTGGCCTGAATCTATTTTTCTCTGCATAGAATTTCTTGTTTGCATTCCACATTGAATATATGAGAAAGAATTGATAAAGGGTTAGGATAACAAAGTATTTGTTAGAGAGCAGTTCTAAAGTTCAGTAGCAAGAGTTCAACTGGTATTAATAAGATTTAGATTAGGACACGGATTCTTGTCTTTAAAAGACTTGTACTGTAGGGAGATTCACAACATGCAGGAGAGGATTATTTTCACTCAACTTCTTGAAAGACCCTATCCAGATTTTGCTGAAAGAAAGTGGTAAAGAATTCAGACAGTTTGAGTTGCAGCAAAAGTTACATTGTGAAATAATATTTACAGTTATTATTATTTTTTTCTCATTGTGTTAAACACTGTGAAATCACCTATCAAAATGAAAATCTTTCATGTATCTTTCAAGGTAAGGGTAGGGTGATGCAAAATATCTGAATTCAGGAAATGACAGAAAATTGACTTCGAAAGGACATGGTGTGAAAGTATTATCTTTTGTTTTTCTTCTAGTGTTGTCACCAATTGTTTAATTTTTACTCCATATGAAGAACAGGATGCTGTTTGAATTCACCCATAGTTTTCAGAATAAAAGTGAACCCCAGTATCACAGTGATGTTCACAGCTTTCCAGATGGTACAGAATTGGTTTGAAATCTTTTACTGAATATATAAATTGGTATGCCCACTTCACAAAGCCAGCTTTCACTACTACATGTTTTGCAGTTACTTTATAATTAATTATTTCTATGTCAAAAGCACATAAAACCTCTAATAGAGACCCCAGGTGAACAAGGTCACTTAAAATATGTAATATGTCTACAGTTCTCAGACCTGAACAATTTGGAAAAAAAGAAAACACCACCAAAGTTTCAGGAATTTTCCACAGCAGGAAAATAGAATTATCATTCTCCATAATTTCTTGAGTCCTTTATAAAACATGTAGAGACCTAGATTTATCATTTGCATCTGCTTGCTAATTATAGTAGAAAACGACCATGGACAGGAGGTGATGAATGCTAAATATTAACTTTTTTTTTTTTTTTTTTTTTTTTTTCCCACCTAAGTGGCTCACCATGACAGATTGCCGCTTACCTTATATTAAAATCTGGTCTCAAATTAGAAAATATCAGGGGGAAAAAAAAAACAAAACCAAAAAAAAACCCAAAACAAAAAAATGAAGCAGCAGGACACTTTCTGAAAGAAACCTTTGCTTGAAGTTAACTTTACATGAAATTTTAAAACACTTCTCCCTCCCTTCCTTACTTCCTTACTTCCGCGCCTTCCTTCCGCGCTTCCGCGCTTCCTTCTTTCCCTCCTTCCTTCCTTCTTTCCTTCCTTCCTTCCTTCCTTCCGCGCCTTCCTTCCTTCCGCGCCTTCCTTCCTTCCGCGCCTTCCTTCCTTCCGCGCCTTCCTTCCTTCCGCGCCTTCCTTCCTTCCGCGCCTTCCTTCCTTCCGCGCCTTCCTTCCTTCCTTCCTTCCTTTTCCTATTCTTTCTATTATTTGTTTTCTCCTTTCTTTCTCTCTTCCTTCCTTCCCTCATTAACTCCCATCCAAATGAATACCTCTACCTCTTCTGCTCTCCTGCAGTGACAGGAAACTGAAGAAAATTGATGCACTAACAGTTCTAATATGACATTCTAAAAGTGACTTTTTGATTTTCAATTAACCTCGCACAAAGAGGAAATATTGAAATTCCCCTCTTTGTTCCTGGCTGTGTACATTAGCCAGGCTGGTGTTGGTAGGAGTGAGCAGGAGGGGCTGGGCTGGGGAGGGGGAAGCTGGCACCTCATTCAAGCACTCCACTGCTATTTGCACAAAACGAGACAAGACTACCCTGCAATAATTACTCTCTGAAGGGGGAAACAGGTAGGAGAGAGAGTGCTCTTGTCATTTGTTTGACTTAATTGTATGCTTTTATGAGCCGTCTGGCTGGAAGGATTAAAGTTACTTTTAATAACACTTCTTTTCAAAAGAATTTGATTTGAGATTTCCCAGCAGGGCTGCCTACCAAGCAGCAGGACCTTTTTCTTCCCTCCAGACCCCCATTCCTTCAGCATTCTCCTATCCTCCCCCCTCTTCTTCCCCCTGTGAACACCAACGTTGTCCTATTTGTCTAAGAGAAGCCAGGATGGATACTATGGCATGAAGTCTAATTTTTATATTGACTTTAAAAAAAAAAAAAAAAAGTCTGTGAAAAAATATGCATAAAACAGCCTTTCCCAGGATGCTGGACACAGGGAAAACAAGATATGATCATATAGTCGGGTTTTCCTGCAGTTATTTAGAGATGTTCATTACACATCTATAGAGCATACAACAGAATTGGCCAAGAGTATTTCTACAAACTATTTTTAATTTTAGAAAATAGAAAAGTAAAATTAGTCACAGAGAAACTAATTTATTGGGAAAATATGAAAGATTCTGGAGAATGCTTTCTTACTATCATGGGGAACTCTTTCTTAGAGATAAGTTTTCAAAACTATTTGGTGTGTCCACATCCTAATACACTTCAATTTAGTTTATATTTTGTCATCAAAGTATACATAAAGTATACATAAAGACAAACAAAACAAGAAGCACAGCCTCTGTGGGAATTAAATTATCTCCTTTCCTAGCATATGATCCAAGATCCTCTGTCTGTGAATAATACGAGTTAATGTGATATTAACAGTCACTATCCAGCAAATTGTGAACTTATAGATGGGGGTCAACCAGTTAAACATTCTCTCACTCATTAAATGTGCACTTTTAAACTATTATTTAAGAGGTTTTGTAGAAGACATTGCTCACTTGCACCATAAACACCAGAAACTTTAAGTCATTCACCTTCTATTAGTATTATTTAATTTACATTTCTAAAATCCACAGCCTAAATTTTCATTTTGTTGATTTTCCTTCCGGCTTAGGAGTAACAATAAAAAACAAAATAGTTACACAGGGAATATAGTTATTCTTTTACCTGAAGGATATCCCCTAAAACAGTTAAACTTGAATGGGTTTTTTTGGGTTTTTTTTCTTGCTTTCAATTTCACTATGTATTGACATAGGTATTTACAAACTCTGTCCATCATTTATATGCCTTTTCCTCTCTATGTTAAATACATGAGCATCCCTTCTATAATACCAAGAGAATCAACCTTGTTTGATTTTCAGCTGTCTGGGAAAGAAGGGTGATTTTTTGCTAATGTTCTAATGTACCTTATGTCAAACTCCTAGCCTGCAAACATTTCAAACCTGGCACATTAATGCATTGTAGGTCAATTGCTCTTCTGATTCCATTAAAAGGAAGAAGATGCCCTTTCATACATGCATGTAAATCATAAGATACTTAATTCACTCTCACATCCCAATTCCAAAGTCCAAACCACTTTTATGTCCCCAGCAACAACAACAAAAAAACAATATCTGGCATTCTTAAAGCCTGACTTGATTTCTACTTCTGAATCTCCATGGTCATTAGCAAAAACAGCCTTTGGATATACTTGAATATAATTAACACTACCCAACATCTAAGTGGTTGTGACACCAGCATCATGTGTCAAAAATATCTGTGCCTCATCTTGATCATTGGTTGGAAGTTGTTTTCCTTGCATCTTAAGTCAGCTCTGTTCTGACCTCACTGAAAAAAAGTTTGCTTGACAATAACTCAATTCCCCTTCTCAATTTGGTACATGATGTATCAACTAAGTAGAGAGAAAATAAAAATTGAACTTATGTTATTCATTTCTGAATTAAATGATTTGGCATTGCTTTATTTTCAAGGGGCCTATTTGCTAATTTACTTCATGAAAAGCTTAACAAAATTTAGGGGTAGAGAGAGGAGTATCAGAATATCCACATGTTTTTGTGGTTTCTCTCTTGAAAATCTTGAAAGATAGGAAGTGTGTTTCCTTTCCAGATCTAATCAAATCATACCTTGTCACCCTGATTTACAGTCTTCTGATGTTTTCATTTTTGTGATAAAGTTTCTCACGCTGTTTCATGTAAATACACAGATGTTTTCCTAACTGTCTTTCTCCTGGGAGGAGAAAGGTTTGATGAACCTTTTCATTGACCAGTGTAGTTGGGGAGGTGGTAACTTCACCCTTCAATCAATGGTCATTTCCAAAACTCTATATATAACACTGAAATGTAAATAGTTTCTTAAAAAAAAAACAACAAACAAACAAAAAAAAAACCAAAACAAAACCAACCAAAAAAAACCCAAAAGAACAGTTAAGAAAACATCCATGTGTTTACATAAAACAATGTGAGAAACTTCATCACAAAAATGAAAACATCAGAAGGCTAAAAATCAAAACGACAACACCTTATTTAGAAAAAGTCTTTTTCCACACATTTTCACCATTCCTTGTATGCAAACATTCAAACTCATGTCCTGTATGCAACAAACCTAATAATTTCCTACATTTAGTTTTGTTTCATTTCTGCACAAAAACTCATTCTTTGGCCAGTGAAGGAGGTTTGTTATCCCTGAATGCTCACAGAAAGAGTTTCTGCCCACATAGCTTCAGGCAACTACGTAGGGTGGGGAGAAGCAGCCTTTAAATTGTCTTGGTAGGAGACACAGTTACTTCAGGAGGTCACATCACTCAACACCTAAAGTTTTGATCTGAGATAGCAACCTGAATCCCCTACCTAGCCTTCTTTTCTCCAAACAGGGGAGGTGAGGTTAGAAATTTGAAAAACCTGCACACCAGTGTATTTGTACACATTTATATATTTTCCATGGAGCCTTTATTAAGCAAACACAATTATTTGCATCTCTAAGTGCCCTGAATGCATTAACAGTGTAGTTCAAACCCTGACTGAACAATGCTTTTGCATGAATTACCTCCAGGTAGGAAATTAAGCAACAAACAGAGTGATAACCAAGAGTACGGGTGGTTTCTTCCCCCATCTAGGGAATACCTACTTTTGTTCTTTTTCTTTTAACTGAGACATACCTGCTTACACAATACTGGCTTTTGAAAATATTGTCTGAGCTATCTCCCCAGTCTTGGCTGTATGAGGAATTGTGAGGAATTACATAGAAGGACTGAGTGGATTTAAGCTATCAGGCTTAGAAAATATTTCTGTGTTTTTCAAGTAGAAATATCTGTGAAATATCAATTCACTGCTAGCCTAACAGAAAACAGAATATCTTGTGTGAGTCACCTTTTTAAACTACAAATTATGAAACAGTAAATGTAAACATAAAATTACTAACAATGAATTATTCTATCAACCCAGCAGAAAACAACAAACTGTAAAGTCTATCTAGCAAAATTAAGAGGTGAAAGAAGATTGAAATATGATTGGGTCACGTACAAATGTTGACCCTTTAACTCCCACGTTTTGCAGCCACTCTGAAGATCTTAACAGACTTCCCTTTTAGTTGTGTGATAACTCTCAAAAATACTAATGTTTCATATTGCTTTCACCAAAAAAATGTAGATTAAACTCCTGTTAGTTATTCTTATTTGTGCATTATCAGTGATCAAGGACTGAACCCTTCTTCACAGTCTTTGTTAATATTTCTACCCTTAAAAAAACCAAAAAAAAAAAAAAAAAAAAAAGAAACAAAACAAAACAAAAATGAACCCAAAAAAACCCTTCAGTATCTTTGGCAAGCCTCATTATTTTTTAAAACCAGACAGATGCTCTAAAAAGGCAGCCAATACATAAACTGTTTCTTTCTTCTATAACTGCAGTTAAATAGGATGAAAGTTCTTTGTCTTACTCTCTCTCTCTAACCTCATGCAGCAGGTCACTGCAGTAATGATCTCTCACAGCTGGTTACCTCATTAAGCTCCTTAGTGATTATATCTTAATAGTTCCTTCATGTAAAACCCAGAAGTTATACACATGATGAAATAACCCCTTGTTTTATATTCACATAAACATAGAGTTCAAGTATGACACATGTAACTCTACAGGAGATTTTGAAAGAGTATCAGAAATAAACACGACTGACAATTTCACCACAGTCAAATTTGGGAATCAGGCAGAAATCCACCTTCCCCATTCATGGTGGAATAGTGAAAGAGATAAGGTGCTGCATGAGGTTAGTAAATTAGACAAGATATTGCCACTTTTGATCTTATCCATAATAATATCTAGGATGTGCAGACAATCACGTTGAATCTCCGTGCTGAGTCATAGCTCTGATTAGAGCTGGAAGTGTTTTTCCACTTTTTAACAAATCTATCAAAATATTGATCATTTCCATATGAAAAAAGTCAATCTCCTTGTATTGCTGTATTCATATTTGGGACTTTCTGGGCTTCTGAGGTCTGGTGGTATACTTACATAGCTGAAGCAGTTGTCCTCAGCTCAAGAACAGCACTGATAAAACTAATTTCTTTACTGCTGAAGATCCTGAAGTCTGAGTGTTTGTTCAGTATACTTTATCTTCCTGAATGAAGTATTTACTTCCTTTCTTTTTCCTGCTTTGTTAAAACAATTTTGGCTTCCCTGAATTGTTTCATTCTACAGGAATTAGACTTTTCTCTCAATTAAAGAAAGAAGAATAAATATGTTATCTTAATGTTATGAAAAATTTTGCTTATATCACATTTCTGTAGAATCAAACTACTAAATACAACCTGTATTAAGGAAACCTGTTTTGAATGCTTTAGATGTCTGAATCTTTTTTATTCCCTGAACTCCATCTCTTGGTGAAACTATATTCAAATATCCAACTTTTGTTTTCAAGTGAATTCCTTTCTTTTCCAGTATCTCATTAGTCATGGCTGGGCCTACATCCCTTCAAATATCCCAGTAATTTTATCGATTTAGTTTGATAATGATTAATCCTAGGTGCAGCTATATGCATAGAGTGTAGCCTCAATGAATTTGTCATTCAGAAGAGCGATTAAAGTAGTCAAGTCCCACATATTTATTCTGTAACACAACATGGGCACTTTTCCAGCTTTTCCAGCATGTGCTCTGTACTCCTGCATCTCCCAGTCTTGCTCTCAAGCCAGTGGTGGTTCTTTGTCTGAAATGTCTGAGTTGCATCAGTACAGCCAATTCCAAGCTATGTCTGTAAGAAAAAGTACAGTGGTGTTTCCACATACCATGCAGTGGTATGTTCCATTTGGGATTTATGTGCTTGGCTAACTCCAAATGGCTGAAACTGGAAACATCAAATCTAACCAGATTATAAAATTAATCAAGAAAGAATAAACAGCAAAGCCTCAAAAGAAACAAGGTTTATAGTTATGAATATTTAAATATGGCATATTTACAAATGCATACAGGCCATTTTTCACTCTATTTTTCATGATACCTCAGCCTAACACCATTTAGTATACTGGGTGCACATCAAGTCCCTTTAGATTTAAATTATGTTAACTGCTAAAAGCTTTAAAGTAAGAAGCAACCCAAATTAAAGACTTGTTGGGCAGAATAGTTTCTCTTACACACCTTGGGTGCAAATTTGTCCCTCCTAGAAATAAGAAGGGAAGTCACATTCACTAAAATTGCAACTTAAAGTTCTAAGAGATGCACAAATGAAAAATTTTGTGAATTTTCCATAAAAAGAGGTGAACAATAGTTACAGCTTGAGTAGCTGGCAACCCTAGCAATTATCTTTCCTAAAATGTATTTGGTGTTGACTACTCAAATTTAAAATCAAATTTTGACTCTGTACTGAACTTACAGTACTGTACTTACAGTAACATATAGAAGCACATGCAATTGAAATTTTGAATGGCTGATATTCTCCATAAACACATGGAGACACCATTACCTTTCCCCTTTCTTTCAGTGTTTAGAAAATCAAGAAACTTTCAGGGACATTAATAAGGACACTCAAAAAAATTATCTGTAAGATCCATTAATGTTATTTATACACTTAAAATTGAGTATTTTAACCAAAGCTGTCCATTCTGATTTGGCTTTAAGGTCAGCAGCAAGAAATAGCCAGTTTCCAAGAATGATCCATCACATACCATGATGGTCTCTAAAATAAGGCGGACATGTCCTTTAGAAGATGCTTATTTTCTCTCTGGGCAATAATTTTTATATTTTTATACATGCATATTCATATCTAAATATATTATTTTTTGACAAGACGGGTCAATTTTCAATGGAAATGTAGTAACTGGGTGGCAGTTAAAAGGTTACCCATTTGACATCTAAAGTTAGGTGAGTGGAGCACCCTTTTAACATTTGGTGTCTTCACCACGTTATGAAGATGAGGCATGTTCTGTATCAGGCAGCAATGTTTGGTATGACTGTGGAATGAGCACAGGTATTTTTAGATGTTTTGAGGTTTTTCCTGCAGACCTGACTGGGACTTACTGAATTGCAGTCAGACAGTGTTGGTGATTCATCTTCATTCTCTTATACCCATCCTTAGACCCCATATGGTTTCTCCTTATTTACAAATGGAGTTAGGTCAGGCAAATCTGTACCTCAATTTGTCCTTAATCTGTCTGATTTTCAGCCCTTAAGTCACACCTCACTTTGAGCAGAATTGCCATAAAATTGTTTTTAATAATCTTTTAATGTTGACCTGAGGTATGTATGGGGTTTGTCTTGCTTTGCTTTGTTTTGATTTTTACTTTTAGGCATCTTGGGGTTTGCATCAGAGTGGACACAGAAGAAATCACAGAAATTGCTCCAATAGCCATGGAGCTACTCCAGTGCACTGCATGCCTCTCAAATAAGCCTTTTGCAGAATTCCAAGTCATTCCCTTAAATGATTCTTCCACAAGAGCTGAGCAGTTTCAGGACAGCACCACCGGCTTTAGCCACAGGCAAAACTGGCAATTTCTTAAGGCAGTGGGTTGCCAATGGGAATAATGCAGTTATGGTATTATTCTCTTTTGTTGCCATGAGGAAAAGGCAGATCTGCAGCTACTGTCCCTGAGGAAGGGGCTGGGGGAGAAGTCCTTCAGTTTCAGAAGAGAAGGTTTTTTCAGTTAATAGCAGCGATTGTCTATATTCCATTCTTCTGGTGGCAAGAGAAGCAGCAGTACTACTTCTCTGGGTCTTATTCCTTCTTTTCTTTAATACCCCTTTTCCTTGTTTATTTTTACCTCTCTTTTCGATAATAGAAATATCCCAAGTCTACTTACTGACTACAGAGATTTAAAAAAAAAATTTCCCCAACACTTTTGAGAGCTCTGGTGTTTGCTCCCATTCTTGTCCCATAATTCTAGGTAATAATTAAGGCTCTCCCATCCATGATGGACTTCTGACTTTTCTTTTCCCCCTACCAATTTTCAACTGTTTAAAATAGAAATGTTTAACAAAGGAAAAATAATGAATTTTGATGCTACCAACTTTTAAGGAATTTAACTCATAGCTTCAGTACTTCAGTCATGAAATAGAAATTCATTCTGGGCACATTTAAAACTCTCACTCATCGCTTGCTCCTGGGAGCCAGGTTCCATACAGATGTGTAAGCTCCTGAACAAGCTTAGAATAAATTGTTCAACTTCGTATCACTAGCTGGGATTGTCAGCTCATGATTCCCAACCCTATAGTATCTTACAAGTGTGACAGAATGTGATAGTTTCTGGAAACTTATACAGATAACTAGCATATAAATATCCAGACAAAAAAAAGTCTTTGCTGAGGGTAGGTTATTACCTTCTGGGTCAATGTCTCTTCTCTACCCATAGTGTTCTTGTTACAAAACTACCTTTAAATGACTAATAACATAGCAAGAGATCAGAGGTCACAATAATGACCACTGCAGTGTTTTCAATTTTATGGCCCAAATGATTGAACAGGGGATTGAATATCAGAAACCACATATTTTATTTGAAGACTAACCTATGGCCAAGTAGAAACCCTATATGAGTTATTTTATTACTCCATGTCTCATCCATCAATAAACTGGAAATAATGACACTTAAAATTTTTAAATACTACAGCATGAAAGAAACTTAAATGAAGTTTATAAATGTGACAGTATTACTGGTAAAAAGACTTCAAGTATTAATCATATTATTGCTTTCCACTGTATTTTTAAATTCTATTGCTTCCCTATTCCTTTCATCTCTGGGTAGTGATATTTCAAATCTTTAAGCAGCTTTGACAATGGTAATTTCATTTCCCATTGGAGCCCAGATACTAAAACAGTTCACTGCTCTTGGGATACATGTGTGTTTCCCTATAATTAGTACTGAACTCCTTGATAGGCATGGCCACTGGGATTTACATGATTAGGCCCAGGAGTTATTTGACACAGGAAGCCAAAAATTGAGTAGGTGACTTATCCTTTCCCTTCTTTTCCTTTTCCTTTTTGGTGCTGGACTCTCCCTATTCTAGAGGAAATGGAAAGAGAGAACTAATCTTCATCCAACATCCCTCAACATTTAGAAACAAGACTTGGTCTGTTGTTCTACCAGAAGCATCTTTTCTGCTTATTCTACACATAGTTCTTACTCAATGATCATACTGCCTGAACTTTTATTCTGCTTGTTTAAGTATCCTACATGTTTGGGTTTTTTTCCCTTTGGTGGTTATATATTCAAACATTTATGCCTACCTTTGTTAAATATATGCTGTTTCCTATGTTATAGTGATGTTATATATCAGCATCACAATGTTATAAATGCTGATATGTAACCTGTGGTCACCATTTTGGCATGTTTCTGCTTCCTTTTAAGGCAAATATTAATTCTTTCTTGTTTGGTATATTTCTGTTTTTTTGGATTCAGGAGGAGCCTCTTAGGATAAATCTCTAAAGAAAATTAACAAAGAAACACCAAAACTTCAGTCATAGCACAACCAATATGGTTTGACAGATTTACTCATTCTACAATAAAAGTTCAAGTTTTCTTTTTTTCCTATAAAAGTTAAGAGGTAGTTTGAAGTAATAGATATGCAAGTGGTGGACAGAAAGAGTGTTCATGTGTGAACCCACTCAGTACTGCCCATTTTGATGTCAGACCCTTTACATTACAGGCCTCTTTAATTCTTAGAAATACTGCACAAAACAAGATCCACTAAATGAGTGGATACACAAATAAATAGACAGTATTTATTTATCCTTGCCTTTCTTTTATAAAATAAAAAATGGAGTGTATTTCTGAAGTACCCATTATGTCCTGTGATGGAAGGCACAATAAAGCCCCGTGACGCTGTGGCTGATGTGTCACAGCTTTAATGGCAGGAAACTTCCTGAAATAAGGGATTTGAGTCAACAGAGAGGTTAGCTCGACATTAAAATAAAACAGTTCAGTGATTTCAAATTAAATTACTGCGAAAATTTTTGTTCTTCAAAGGATTGGGTTATTCTGACCTTTCATTTCATTTCAAGATTAAAAGAGCTGACAAAACATAAGGATTTTTGATGAGCAGAAATTCTGTATTCTGATCAACCCTAATAAGGCGTTTTCCACAGAAGCACATCACTGAAGCTATCCAAACCATCTCAATTACTATTGATTAGAACATATCTCTAACAGGATGATGTTACCAACTAGTCTCTGAATCTATTAAAAGAGAATGAGTTAGAAAATTATAAAGATCCTTATCATTATGAGTTTCTCTTCACTGTATCAGTTACTTGTTTAAATTCTAAAACAATGAAGTTAATATATCTTTCCTTTCTTTTCTTTTCTTTTTTTGATACATATTTTCTCTGCTGGGTTTTGCAGAAGTGCATTTCTTTAGAAAAGCTTGCCTCATGTTTAATGCATTTTTAGCTTAATGATATTTTGTGCCACTGAGCTCCACCAGCCTATTAGTAAGTTTAATTTTAAATAGCTTTCCTTTTGATCAGTTTTGATCTATTGTCTTTAAAAAAAACTTGTATTTTTAGAGGCATGTGGAAGAATATTAATGAATACCTAATATATTTCTATAAAATTAATTGCTGCATATACAACCCTGATGTTATTTTTATTTCTTTCCAAACCAAGCAGGCACCATTGCTTTTATGTTTCCTAACTAGCTGGTATTTTGAGGCCAGACAACCAAAACATGCAGGTTCCAAGGCAACATTAAATAGACTGTTTATTTAAACATCCTCTCAAATCTGTTTGTCTACTTGACCTAACTACTGGCTTAAATGCAGTAAGAAGGCATTTTAACACCATTAGTATCTGGATTCCAGCCAAAGAAAATCTCCTTACTTTATGTCCTTTTAGACTGCCTTGATGAAACAGCCTAAAAGTAGGTTTGGTGTTTGTTAATTCATTTTAAATGAGAAAGGAACTCACAGATTGTATAATAGGGAGAAGAAAAATTGAGGTTCTGAAGGTTAAAGGGCTTGTCCTTTGCTGGACATTTCCTAATGTATGTAACAAAATGAATGTTTAGTTCATCACAATTATTACAGAATTTAATCCTATAGGGTATGGTGAGTTCAGCAGAATATGCTTTTGAGTATGTGTTGCAGAGACATTTTTCTCCTCTTTCAGTCCAAGATGAGGATTGTTTTTTTGTGAAATTTCCCCCTCTTTTGTGTTAGTGCCTTAAGCACAATGAAATTAAGCAGTCCAGATTTCTAATGCAAACTGCTCAGGGACAAGATGCTAAGTGATTCTAAGTGTTTTGTTGAGAGCCACTGTTTAAGTAAACATTACAAATTATGGTTGTGTAGTATATAATGTAGATTGAAGCCCTTGAGCAATGTATTATTCAAAAAATACATCACTTTATCAGTTTGATCATGTTTCTTTTCTTTAAAGAAGACTATGACAAGGATTTTAGTCCTGTTCCTGAGGCAGCATGTTCAATGGCAGGAAAGACATATCCTTGAAAGGTCCATTTTCTTTTTCAGACCAAGTTTTGAATATCTGGAGAAAAACATGCGGTTTTCTTGAGATTTTCTTTAATATGATACAGCAGATCGAGCACTCTTGGGTATTAGAAAGTAAACTATACACTATTTTCAGCAGCATAATTGCTGGTATCAGCATTCTGTCTGTACTTTGTTTATGTTTTATGCTTTGCTTGTTCATATTTTTTAATTAATTTAAATGAAAGTTATTCTGCAATTGAAAAAAAAATTCCATGGCACCATGACTGTAAGAAACAATGCCACACTATATCAAATAAAGTTCAAGAAGCAGGCTTACAGGTTTAGATCTATTTATTTAGTGCTGGGTTCTGCCATCACTAATAGTTTCTAAGTGTAGTTTAGGTTCTCCTGTAATTCATACTGCCAGCATGCAGAATAAAACCAGGATCTGCGTGAGGAGAACTGGAGGCACAAAAAGATGAGGATCAGTGGTTGAGATAAGAGCAATTTATAATGTGTGAATATATTACAATTTATTTTAAAATATTATTAGGAATGAAATAAGAAAATGAACAGCAACAACAACAAGAGAGGTGAATGACTGGAACAAAGCTCTACCCCACAGCACACCCCAGCAAAACTGAAAAAAATCCTACCCCCTTTTGTGCCCCATGCAAATGGTCCAGGATCATGGCTATGACTCTTGAGGCTGCTGCAAAAATTGACCAGAACCCTGACAGCCTTGGAATGCTCATGAAACACAGGAATTTCACAATACACAAGGAAAGAACCTTTGTCCTTGTGCTTACGTGTCCGTATGTTGTGTTCCTCTGTGACAGGTCGATGTTGGCATGGATACATTTAATATCCATTAAAATTATCAATATCTGTTAGGCATACTAATAGGTTTATTAATATCTGTTAGACATAAAAAAGAAGAAACTCTTGAACAGTATTAAAGCAGTAAAATAAAAAACCAGGCCTTTATTGGAAGCTCTCAGGTACCTCCATAGTTACGGACTGTGGGCAGACCTGGTATTGTTTTTCTACAATTTTTATAAGTTTAAGAAATTAGCCTAGGTAACAAATATTGTCCAGTTAGAAGAAGAGTTGGTTAGGTAATTTCCCCTTGGTTACTGCTCCATTGGAGTTGGTCCAGGGCTTCTTTGCCCCATTTCTTGTTGTGTCTACTCTTCTGGTTGGAAAACAAAATGTTCTCCTTGTAGGTTCTCTTCTTGAAAATAAAACTGAACAGTATTTCAGGAATGTGTTAGAAGGTTAGCCCATTACTCTAAAATCTAATAGATGAGGTAGGAAAAATACCAGGAGCTATATAACCAGGTATTAATAGCCTATGAAATTGCAAATACACAAAAAACCCTGAAATCTTTAGGCACCAATATTTGGACATGTGGGCATGAGTGAGCATTTTTGACAAACTTCCAGAAGCTCTGTGTGGGGCTTGTTGTATCGTGCCTGAGGAGGGTTTTTGGTTAGTCTGTACACTACTTCATACACTTTCATACTGAAGAAAATGTTTTGGGTGAAGAAGTAAACATTAGCACCAAAATATCTTGAGGATGAGTACACTTTTTCAAATATTATCGCAGGCTATATAACACTCTATATACTATTTTTTAGATTCTAGTGCTGCCACAAATAATTTTTGAACAAGATTTAGAAACAGACTTAATTCTGGTTCCTCCATCTGGGCTTTACAAATTCTATCTTCTTTGAACAATGTTTCCTTTAATATTTGCATAATCTTCTCATATTGTTCCCAAAACCGTTCTTTTGTTGTCCAATTCTATCCTCCTTCTCCACACTCTGAGTAGAAGTGTGGGAAGGGTGAAGTTATATTTTTTTGCCTTTTTTTTCCCCCTATTTTTAACAAAATACTGCAATTTGTGGCTGACTGCCACTTGTTGTTTCAGTGCTGTTATAAGAGAGTCTCCAGACCCTCATTGCTGGCTCAAACCAGCAGCCTGTCAAGCAAAATGCTCAATGTGAACCATCCTAAGGAGGGGTAGTCAATAAGTTTCCATCAGGCATTGAATATTTTATGAAATTTTATTATTCTAATGTAAATTCTCCTGTTTGGCACATGATTTAAATGTTTAATTTTATAAAATACAGTACTTAACCAACAATAATTCTTGGCAACTAAGTGCAAGTAACAAATTGTAACAAACATTACAAGTTCCCATAAATAAATTTATTTTCTTGGTTGCTGTGAGAGACTATCAGGAATGTGCCTCCTACCTCGAATGCACAGTGTGACTTCAAAGATCATACAATATGTTCTGAATTTGATTCCCATCACAAAAGAGAATTAATCTAGCAGTAATGTGTTAGTATTAAGATATACTACTAGATCTTGAAGAATGTGAGAAGGAGGAACTGTTTCCAGGCTTTGGGAGTATTCTCTGTATTTTTACATTCCACAAATTAATTTGATAATACCTCCACTTTCTTTCTTATTCCTCTTCTCTCCTTATGCACATATTACATTTTTTTGTTAAAAGAGATCCGTGTGATTTTTATTTTCTTTGTTCTTTGTTTTTTAATTCTTGTGGTATACACATTGCATTAGCTGTACAAATCTGGTCCAAAAGAATACAATACTGTGATAAGCATGTTGCATGGTCAGCACCTGTGTGATAACTAAAGAGGCTTTATATTCATTACATCTTAATTACCCTAATAGTTCTTTGTTAGGAATGACAGAGTAGTTATGTGAGGAGAGATTAACATCTTTGATTGAAGAAACTGTCAACTAGGAATAGCTAGACAGTCCTCAAATTGATAAAACCCATAGGTTTCACCTCATTGATGAACTTTTTTTTGAACTTTCATATTTTTGGAGCTGGGCAGGCACTTTTCACTTTTCTCTGACCCATGATATGATACCTGTTATGTACTATCATAATTTTTCCTTTTTTTTTTTGTTTTCTGTGTCCACATTTATGGTCTTACTGAAGACAAGGAGTGTTTTCATCACTGCTGAGTTTCCACAGTGAAAGATGGTTAAGCTGTGGTAGACCTAGTGACTCTCACATTGCAATCTTTTCCTTTTGTTCAACAGGAAATCTTCAGTTTGTTCTGTCATGGGTACTAAATGCTAGTTGGATCGCAGGTACCTTGATTTCTGATACCGTGATCTGGACGGAAATTGGGTGGCAGGGATATGTAATGCCTTAGCAGATGTTTTTTAACTGAGTTTCCTCTTTGGAGACTTCCTTTTCAGGTGTGAAATGCTGGTAGAAAATACCTTATTCACACACATTATCAGGAAAGATTCTTCATCCTCTCTACACAGTTGCCAACAATGTCTAACATTTCACTATTATGTGATAAATTGCATAATTGCTGTTTGCTCTGAACTTTTTGTAATACTAAATAATGGTGTGGGTGGGGAAACCGTTCATGAATCATGCAAGTTGCCTCCTACCAGGCCAGTAAAATTTTCTTCTCCACACTAATCACCAATATCATTGACCTTTGTCATAAAACTTGGGTCGTTCCTATCTATATCCCATTAGAAGAATCATCCCACGACCACCTCTTCGGGTCTATTAAAGTCATGTCAGAAAGAATCATTGACTTCTTGTCAAACACATCCAACCTTCCACATTAATATACCCACAGATGCCTCACTAATCACTCAGCAAACAATGCATGGTGCCCACCAGGCAGTGAGAAGTGTGGGAGAGGCCCTGGAGGACCCTGTCCTCCTCCTGGAATGGACCTGGCAGTGACAGTGATAAATGAGGCAGGATACACAATACGCTTTCTCCCCGCTTCAAGAGTTGCAGGAATGGGTAGGCATTGTTGCTCATTTGTTTTCTCTTTCTTCCTCCTCTGCTCAGGAGTGGAGGAAGAAACTCACTCAATTAGAAATGTGGTGTTATATACGCAAGTGTTGTCTTGTTTTTTACCCTGAGTTCTACTCTTTGCCATTGCAACTTGTCTCCTAGAAACTCAAACCATACACCATCCCATAGTGGGTGAAGATGTGGTCACAATGACGTTTTTTAAACTGAAGTTACATTAAATTTGAAAAAAATGCATTTGATTGAAACCCAAGCTGTGACCACCTTTTCCAATGTCACACAAGCTATTCAAACAATGGAAGATTGGATCCTTTAATATTTAGGTCAGCTATTACATCACTGGAGAATAACTTCAGAGACATTGGTTCTATTCTTAGTCTGCTGATTTAGTGAAGGTTAGCAGATTGAAATACCTCTTGGACCTCTGCTCCAGCTTCAGTCTTTTACTATTGTCTGAAATTCTTTGCATTTGTCTATTCAAAGTGCAAACTCCTCAGAGCGGGAACTACTCTTCTCTCAGCAGGAAAAAGAAGAGACATTACAAAACACCATAGTGGTGTGAAAAAAACACAATGGGAATCAGGAATAGACAGAGGATTTTCAGGGGTTCCCAGGCTCCATTGCACACTAAAACTTCAAAGATCTTCAGTGTTTTCGTAGGGAAGTCAACTAAGTTGAAAATGGGCTCTTTGGGTCTTCAAATATTAAATATCCTACTCTGAAAAAACTGACCTTGTCTCCATTTTGTGCTAATTCCTTTATGGCTGAAATGTTGATGTTTACATAACCCAAAATAAATGTGCTGAAGCTAAATTTAATAGTCTTTGGAAAAACTGCTTTAATATCCCTAAATGGGTGCAATCCTCTAGCTGCAAATTATAACCATTNTTTAAAAAAAATTTTGGAAAGGTGTAAGTTAATTTGCTTCAGGGCATAAGCTAGTTTCTACCTACAAGGGCTTAAGAAGAAATTTCCCCTTTGGGCAAATTGTACTATTCATCTCTTTGTCTGTAGCATCTGGCACCAGCCATTTTTAAAAGTTCATGCCCGAGCTGTCTGTTTCCTGTGTGCTATGGCAATTTTTATGTTTCTGTGAGCTGAAATAAAATTGTCTTTTACCTAAAACTAATTTCAAGGTAGAGATACTATCTGTGCCAACATTATGCTGGCAGGGCACTCTCTAAACTACTTCTGAACCTCGAGCCAAATGCAGCCCTTTTGAAGATCTGCAGGCTTAGTCTGACAATTTTGGCAGATGCCTGGTGTACTTCAAGGGCGTTGAAGTTTGTGCCAGATTTTCTTCTTTGATTTCCACAGATCTGAATGCACACATCTGGTTGTGGGAGGGGTTATCACACATCTACATCTGCCAAATATGGCCATGCTGTAACACATGCATATTTCTTTAATTCCTGTGTACCTTCTTGTGGCAGGCTCATTCCAGCAGTGAGTTATTTCAAAATCATTTAACGGAAGATATTCAAAAAAAGATCAACAAGCAAACAAGCAACAAAGCACAACAAACACCCCCAGATAAACAGAAGGACTCACAAACCAACCAAACAAAAAACTCTTATGAAAATAAACCTCAAAAAGAGTGATGGGGAGAGGGAAAGAAAACCTGAGCATAACTGGCTGAATTCCCATTGGATTCTCAGGGGTCTATTTGCTGTTCAAAATTTACTGAAAAAAATATTCCAAAGAGTTAACCTGGAAGCCCTGCTGTAAAAAAAAAAAAAAAAAAATCAAAGGATGTGAATTCATAATAAATCTTAAACCAAAGTCATTAAATATAGATTGACATGGAGAGGAATTTCTGAAGGAAAGTAAAGAGGAAAAAAAATAAAAGGTAAACAAGAGGATATTCAGAGAACTTGTGAGGAACTATAGACAAAATAATAAAATAATAATTGTTAGATCCAAGCCAGTAATTCCCAAGGAATAACTTTCTCAGTGCATGTTTTCCCTTTCTTAATCACACAAAACCCAAGGATCTGGNTTTTTTTTTTTTTTGATCAGTAATAGGAGAAACAGATCTGTATTTCAACATTTTGTTTTATTTTAGATGTTTGAGATTCCAGGAGTATTTGGTATGAAAATTTTGGCTTGTTCTTGCTGTAATTAGGCCCAGGGGTCACGTGGTGCATTTGTTTTCTTCTGACTGAAGCTCAAAACACAACTGAGGGAATCCTTGGAAGAAACTATCACTGTTCTGAGACTCTTAAGGGATAACAAGTGTAAATAGCAGAGGATTTCAGAGCCATCAAAGCTTTGCATGGTGAAATATTACTATAAACATGCCCAGACTTGCCTCCATATACACACACAAAACCACACATTCCAAAGCTGCTGAAAATTCCAGTAAATTCCACCCAATAAAACTACAAATTAATCTTAGATGAAAAGCTGAATTTTCAATGTCATCCTCACTGACCATCATTGACTGATGCTGGATTTTGATTGCTTATTTTAAGGTCCACAGTGTCTTACAATATAACAAGGGGAGGACAAAATTTAAACCAATGCATTGTAAAGAATAAGGGATGGCTATGTTATTTTAGTATTAATCAGCAAAGATTTTTCTTTTTGGCAGAGCTGAATATAAACAGAATTATTCTTTATGTTATCTGAGGACTTTCTCACTTATAATGAAGGGAGAGTAGGGAAAGAAATCTTGTTAAGCATCTGGATTACGGTCAAAATCCCATTGGGATCACCTGGTAGACTCCTGATAGAGACAGATCAGTATTTTTTGATAGATAAGGGTATTTCTCAATATGTATGCTGACATTTTGTGTAGTAGTTGTTGACTTCCATGCCCCCCTTTTCTGCATGTTAAATGCACATCAATCTGATTATCTTAAAAGAAACACAACAACTTTAAAATATCAGTGGGAGAATACTGAACAGCTGATTGGAAGTTAGGGTGGTAGAAGATATCTAGGTTATTTAGTCTCTCTTCCAAATTTTAAAGAACTGACAAATGATAAACCCAGAGATACGGACACCTGGAATTTGCTCTTCCCCCTTGGAGCCTTTTCTACCTCCCCACTTTCAAAAAGTAGTTAATCTTGCCTGAATGTTCTTCTCTAAGGGGGGGTTCCCAATTTTAAATCCTAAACTGAGAGGCATTATTTGTCATCCCACTGAGAGAACCTTCCCTTCATGTCATCGAACACTTTTAGCTTTTCAATCCCTTTACTGGTTTCCTGCTGGACTTCCCTGAATCCCTTTGCCATGCAACTAAATGTCCACACCTTGGATATGTAGGCAGAACCCCTAAAATATGAGCCTTCAGTCACAGATTATAATGTTGGAATTCCCACATCCAGGCAGAGAGCACAGCTCAAGTGTTCAGAGAGAAGTGATGAGTGTTACATCCATGCCTGGGTGATTGACAGATAAAGTTGTCTGAAGCAGATATCAGCCAAGCACAGATCTCAAAACACAAATGTAAAAATGTGTGGATAACAATGTGAGTAAAACCTAAGGAATGCCAGAGGTCAGATCTGCACCTGGTATAAATTGGCACACATCTGCAGCTGTTTTACACCTAATGAAGATCTCATCATGGAAAGTTTTTCCAAGCTTAATGATTCTCAAATTTATTTCCCAGAATACTTTCTAAACTTTGTGAATGAGCAAAAAAATAAAAAAAAATATCCTAAAGATATAGATAATTCATATCCAGATTTTGTTTTGGTATAGATTCTCAAAGTGTCACCAAATAAAACAGACAAAAAAAAAATCAGAAATACCTGAATAATAATAAAACCTTGGGATACCATCTAGATCATCCTAAACTATGAGCAAGAAAATCTGCTATGCCCAGAAAATCTGCTACTTGAAATAATGTTATCAGTTGCTATTAAAAGTAACAAATACTTGTAGCATCTTATGTTTCTTTTGATTTCTTTTCTCGTCCACCTTTGGCAATTCTTTCTTGGAATCATCATTGTTAGCAATATTAAATGATTAATATTTCTTATCATTTGCTTCCCCATATAGACTTCATTTTTTTCTGCAAAGTGAGGAGGTGATTCAAAGCAAAGAACTGAAAACCAAGAGAAGTCTAGACAGCTTTGTTTCTGCATATCAGCTTTACTTACACTATGCCATGGTGGGTTTAATTCTGCTAAAAGTTCATTTTCCAGGGTGACCTTTGACAAACCAGTGCAGAGCTAAAGCAGTTGATGAATGCAGAGCACTAGCTCAGGGACCTGAACTTCACTGTTCCCTGGTGCTCTAAGCAGAAAAGTTGAATACCTTTTCTCTTGGGTGGTTAACCCAAATATGTTAAAAGGAAGAGAGCATTATAATTTCTTGCTGATAGATTTACAAAAACTGGTGCAAAACTCAAATGTGTGCAAACTGAGCAGGTCCAGCTAATTTTGGTCATTGTAATATTCAGATTAATAGGTTCAAGAAGAGTTTAAATGTCTACTTAGTATTATACAGCATCATGACTAAATAAATTTACTCTTTGCCATAGACTCAGTCTAGACACTCACCAGCTGTTCCCACCTGAGAAAGGCACTTTTGGAAGGTACTTTTATTTCTGTCATAAGTGTGCAACAGCCATCTTTGTCAAAAATGGTGATTAGTCTGGTGGCTACTGATTGTTTATATGATCCACATATCGTATGTTGCTATAAGTTATAATCAAATGGTAATATAGAAATATGTCAGCAAAGATTGTGAAGAATACAAGAAAAGGGAAGATAAAGATAGGCATATAGGTGACTTAGATCATGAACTAAGATATTTTTATTTTATTTTATTTATCCATCCATAAGTGCTTAAGTCTTCAAAGTGGATGAAACCGCTGGTCTGGAATACAAAATTTCACTCAAGAAATAGATGTCTTTTTTGCACTTGACCAAGTTTTGAAATAATGGTTTCCACTAAAAATTTGTTTGAAAGTTTTGCAAAGGCTTAGCTTCAGAGTTATTACTTTTTTCAGATTCAAGTAGACCTTTTATGGGAAAACAGACAAAAATCCTCTACTTTTCCATTGTTCAAACTTGATTATCAAAGAGCTGATGATTTAACTGGTGTTATTAATTAAGTCTCTCATGTATCCAGAATAATTATTTATTTCACAGCCTTTTAGAAATACTCTGCAGAGCTGTTTAGAGCTGGAGAAACAATGTTGTTGTTCATATAGCAGTTTTACATAAATAGAATTATTTAACTTAATAAAATATAACACTATTTATATTGAATCCATATCAAGTAGGCTTTTATGTCAATATTTACAGCTACAACAAAATATTTGATTTGATAAATAGTGCAACCAAAGGGAGGGTGAAGATGGAGAGATGACACTGTTAAAATATTTTGGTGAAGATACCTACACTGAGCAGATGACACTATTTGGGGTGAATGATGTACATAAAGGACAAAGATTAGAACATGAGTTTTGCTGTGGAGCATAGTGAATAGAGGAAAAAATGAAAGAATTCTCATCATTAAAAAAAAAAAAAAAGTAGAGTTCTTTCAATAGCAAATGCAAACTTTTCTGCACAAGTCTTTTGGTACTCCTCTTTATAGAAGTGAAGTTATGAGCAAAGTAAAATGACCAATAATAATTGTAATTAATAAGTAGTTTAAAGACTGCAGAAAGGATATCATTGCATATTAAGAACCCAAACTGATGGACATTTTAAGCATGTGTTAACTCTAAGTACAAGCTGAAGTTCCACTGATGTCTCTGAAGTGACTTTAAATGCTCTCATGTGTTGTCATTTCAACGCACTGGGATTTAATTGAAGCTAAAAACTACTGTGCTTATTTTTGAAAAAAATCTGTTCTTTTCATCCCAATTGAAATTTGCAAGACATTTCCACAGTCATAAAGATCCTTTTGCAATATCCTTTTGTGTCTGTTTTCAGTTTAGTTTTCCTCCCAAGCCAATCTTCCTTTACAGATGAGTTTCTGCATGCCAGCAGAAAGGCTTTCATATACATATCACAACCAGTCCACATGCCCAAAAATGGATAAAAAGTGTCCCCAAGTAACACCCCACTTATGTCTCTCAGCAAAAGTCTATACCTGGTCAGTATGTGCATTTTATGAGACACACACACATCATCACCTTAAATTTGTTTTCTTTTTTTTTTTCCTTTTTTTGGTGTAATTCTCTGATAGACCACTGTAATATTTGAGGTCAATTGTCCTGACTTTATGGACCAGGCACAGCTTCATAAAAAATGTTTCTGAAGGATTCATCTGAAGGATGAATTAAGTGGAAACCCATGTGGGATAGGACAAAAACTGGTCTGTAGGACATGTGGCATAAAATAGCTATAAGCTAGGGCTCAACCAAAGTCCTGTGAGGTACCCATGCTGTGAAGAGCCTCGGATTTCCACTTACTCACAATATTGTGAGTGTGTTTATTAATTTTCATCGGGTTTTTTTTTAAATGTTTAGTTGATAAGGAATGAATAGAAGAGAAGGGACAGAACTGTAGAGGTTGCATCCCTGGGGAGGAGAACTACAGCTGGTGATAGAAATTATTTCCTTCAAGAACAGCTGTGAGTGCCTTATGTGCCAGTAGCTGCATGTGAACCCTTTATTTCTGTAGTATAAAATCTGACAGGAAAGTGTAACTCTGGAGAGAGTATTTATATGTAACCAAACACATCCACTTTGCATTAAATATCCTTGTTAAGCAGGTTTATGTGCTCCTGTCTGCTGTCAGTCAGGTTTCTGTGCACCATCAATCAGTTGCAATCACCTGGTTTTCCTTTCTTGGGTTTGGGTACATAGTGCATAATTGCCAGTTGTAAGGTAGCTGCAAGCTCCTAAAAAAGGGCAGAAATTAATCAGTTTGTCAGATTGTCCAATATTCTGCTTAATTGCAAATTATTAGCACTGAAAAAGGAAATTTTTTGTTCTTCCTTCCATTTGGAGTTGCCTTGAAAACCCAACAACAGGTGTGCAGATCATGTGCAACTCCTTCCACTGAATATGTGCTCTAACCCTTTCAAAACCTATATCCCAGGCCAGTTCACCTCTGCCTGCCTTTGAATGTCTGCAGAAAACAAGAATGTGAGTTCAGTTCTGTCTCCAGTAATTCCAGCTATGACCTTCAGAAACTACCTTAAATTCAGCCACTGATTATCTTCTCCCTTTTGTGAAATGAGATGAATGTTCTCTAAGTCTGCATAAAATACAGTTAAAATTAAAGATGAAAAGAAAAAAAATCCCCAATTGCTAATAAATGCAATCCCAGGCCTACAGAATTGGTGTCAGTGGGAGTTTTGCCATGGAATTCAACAGGAGCAGGGTCAGGACCTGATATAATTGAGAGAAGTTGTTAATATACATCACTTACTGCCTGCCTGCAGTTCTTGTCTAGCTAATAAAGTCGCCCACTGACATAACAATATAGAGTGCAGGAGCAGGTGACACACTCTACTGTGTGCTTATGAGGTCTTTTATAGCACACCTTTCCCTTCAGTACATAGTGGAGGGTATATAAATACACTCCATATGCTTTGTACTACTATATTGAGAAACTTTTTCGATGTATGCTTTGGCAGCTCAGCATATCACTTAGCGTGTGACATCCATAGCAGATTAGCAGCTTCTGTGCATTCATGAAAACACCAGAGTAGTCTAACACCAGTTCAATATACCTAATTGGCTTTTGGAGAGCACTAGTAGGCTCAGAATTAAGAATTGATGGGTTGTTTGTTTGTTTAAATATTTTTCTTTGTCATCAAAGGTTTATGTTCGTGGTATTCCAAATGTGTGACATTAAAAACAAAATTATATGCAATCAGCATTTGAAGCCACCTGTTTTTTCAGGGGGGCTGTGGTTGTTAGATGAAATCAGTGACAGCAGCAGAAGCAGCTCCTAATCACACATTCTTCCCCTGTCTCTCACTCTGAGTTACTACGTTATTTATGTTGATAACCATAGAAGATTCTTAGTTATGCTGTACACCACATTTTCTGTATGGTCAGGAAAGGTTATAAACCAAGGAGCAAGATTGTGCAGGGCAATAAATATTTATGAATAAAGAAATATTGCGTATCATGGTATAGAATATTGTGTTCTCAAAAACTTTGACCTTAAAAAAGATTTAGCTATTAAAAAACTCTGATGAAGTTATAAGAACTGTTTGCTGTCCCTGCTTTAAAAAAAACCAGTGAGTTCTAAGCAAAAGTGAAGAAGTTGTGTATCTTTATCTGAGGTGATAGAGAGGTAAAGATGGAAAGAATGAATTTGTATTTGATGTTGATCATTGTAAGAGAAATGTGAAGAAGAGGAAAATGTCAGTCAATACCTTTTGAAATGATTTGATGTTGGGAGAAAAATGTCAAATTTTAAGAGATCAACTTGTTTATTTTATCAAAAAGATAAGAGAATGCTTCTACTTAAACATCAAAGTTGCTTAAGATAAGAAAAACTCCTGATGAGAAAGCACTATTATCTTGCAGAGAAACACAGAGCCAAAATGCACAACGAACGTGTTTTATTAACATTAAGAAAAATTGGGAAAAATTAATTTGGCCTTGGTTTTGTTTATTTTGGTTGGTTGTTTATGTGGGGTTTTTAATTTCTTTGTGGGTTTTTTGTTTTTTTTTTTTTTTTTTCTTGTTGACATTGTCATTGGTTTTTAAGAACTAATTTACCAGGAAAACTTAACTATAAGAATGTTAGTGAATAATGGGATTTACGATATTTTTTCAGTGCCAGGTTAATTTCTAACAAAATGTTAAGCAAAGTGCAAATAATAGTAATCAATGCACCAGAATTACTAGTTTGGCAAAATTTAAGACACAGTTGATAATATCAGCTAGATCTGGTAGTGGTGCATTCTGATGTGGATTACTATAAAATTTTGAAATGCTTGTCAAAAAAGAGATCATTACTCTCAGAGTAAATTGACATCACTTTTTTTGAAACAAAAAATTTCTTTTTTTTTTTTTTTTAACCTCTATCAGTTTATTAATTTCAGAGTGAATAAGGTCTCTTTCAATACCAGAATTTTAGTGTGCACAGAATGGGAACAATTATTTGAGTTACCTCTGGATGCCTAATTGAAATTCAACATACATTACTCATTCCTGAGCTAGTAAGTGCCAGATATAAAAGGAAGAATCTTTCAAAGAGTCTCAGTTTATGCCAACTTTAGATGCATACATCTTTAATTAAATTTTTAAAATAAATTTAAAAAGAAGAAGAAAACCACAAATCTTCAAGTCTTTCAATATTTTGAAATGTAAATATAATTCATGTTTTATTGTTTACTTAAGGGGGAAAGTGCTGTAACTCTATTTTATGAACCTTTCCCCCCCTCCTCAGTTTTAAAGCTCTGTTGATGGACACATCCTTTTAGAACTCACACCATTTCTGGCTGCAGTTGTCACTTTACATTGAATTGAAAGTTGACAAGAAAGTCCTAGCCAAATGCTGCACTTTAACAAGACGACACATGAGACAATGAAACCTGAAATGACATGGCTTTCTCTTTTTCACTATTTTTTTCTCCCTTGACATGCAGTATTTTCCTCAGGAAATAAGAAAAAGAAGAAATTAAAAGTATGGGTGTACTAGAATTCTCCATTGACAATGACAGCATCCAGTTACCTGTCTTAAGCTATGACTCAGTTTCTAAATATCAGTATTAAGGTGGGATGAAGTTAGGCCAAAATAACCTAGAGAAGTAATACAGTGGTAAGAAGTTTTTTTTTTTATTGAAAGCCCTTTTGTGGGTTTGTTTTTATGCTTCAGGGAAAGGGGAAATAAAAATAAACAAGTGGATAAAATGGCTTTTGCTGAAGAGCGTGGGGTTTTGTGTTCTCTGTTGATTTCTTTCTAAGCTATAACCTCTCCCAGCTATAACTTGGTCTCAACCTTACATACTGAGTCTCTGAAACCAGCCATGGAAAGCTGCCCACACATTTTCCTATATGTCTGCACATTTGCAGCTCTTTTGATGCAAAGTGTAACACCCTTCATGCAGCAAAGCACAAAGAAATAGAAACAGTGCAAACACACTGGGGTTTTGACCCCACAGGGGTTGTGGCCTGGCAATGGAGATCCTCCACCTAATTTATTTTTATAAGAAAGCATAGCATTTGTGCTGTTTGGGAACAACTCTGCCATCTGCATAAGTTGAACCTTGAGGAATTACTTTAAAATGAAAGTTAGCAAGGGAGGTTTTCAGCCAGGTCAGATGGAATTATGGTGTGTCTTGGCATTTGGTGACCCATGTTAATTCAAGTAGGCAGCCACAATAACTGGGTTAACTGGCAAAAAAAAAGTAGGCTATTTACTCCATACTCCGTCAAAGAAACCAAAATATCTTCAGCTTTGTGGTTTCTTTGACTATTTTTCAAGAGCACAAAAGAGGAGGGGGGGGAAGAACAACAAAAAAAAAAGAGTCCAAGAGGGTGTCTTCCAAAACAGCCTGCCCAAAATGCACTAGGTACACCTGATGCTTAATGAGGACCAGCTAGTTTCAGGACAAACACAAAGCTGTTTCCACAGAGTTCCCACTGGGAAGGAGAGGAGATATGCAAATGACTGTCTGGGAAGATTCCCGGCTCCCGAGCTTGCGCGCGCTCCCTTTTTGTCTGCAGCTCCTCGTTTGTGAAGCACATCTTCCCCAGGGGGGAGCAGGACAAGGTTCAGTTCAGATTTTCCCTAAATTAAATTAAATGCAATGGCCATAGAGCCCCAGGGGGTGGGGTGGGGGTGAGCACACTTCAGATCCCGATAGGATGATGACTTATTTTGAAAGCAACTAACTTTTGAGCAAATTTGAGCTGCATGTGACAGGGGCATAGGGTGGTGGAGTGAATTAATGTGAGCATTTAATGAGCTATATTATTACTGTCCTACTCTGAAAAACTAAGGCTTTCTAAAGCAGTTATGAGCAGTTTGAAGTGAAGACATGCTAACTAGAAATTTGAATTTATATTTCTTTGATATTTTCTAAAATTTATTCATTTAAACTTTTGCTCATACCCTTGAGATGGTTGGGATGACTATAAGTACTTGGCTGTTAGAGTCACAACTTTTCAACTTTTAAGAAAGGTTGTCATCCTCTAGGTTCTTAAAGTTAGGGCAGACATACAGGAAAACCATTACTCAAAATCATTAAGTCAAAGTGTTTACACCACATCCATCATTTGTGAACATCTCTAAGGTTGAAGCTAATGGAAATTACTTAAAGTTATTTTAAATAGGGATTAAAGCTTCTTTCAGTTTATTGCTTTCTCTGATATGTTATACAGAGATACAAAAGACTTTCTCAAATACTCCACATGAGGAATAAAGCAGTCAACCAAAAATATGGGCAACCAGAAATGGGAAAGCAACAGTGTCCCAAGACAAAAGAACATCATATGGCCTTAAGTGATCCAGGAAATGTTATTCAGGCAGATCACTCTAGATTAAATTAGAATAGATTGTAACTTCAGAAAATATGCTACTTACAATTTTGTAATACATCCAGTGCTGCACCAAAAGCCCCGTTTCCACTTTAAAATTAATGAACAGCAATAACTGATCCAAGATACAGGTTCATTGAGGAAATATATAATTACCCAATTGCACATTTTAATGAGAAATGTGGAACACACTTCTACATTTTTCCTAGAGATTTTGCCACCTGGAATGTGTGGTTCCTATGCTGCTTCTCTGTGTGATCCAAGAAAGTTTTGTTCTGATGAAACTCTTAGCAATTCTCATGCTCTGTTGTGATTATAGTAATCAAGTTCCAATTAAAAATAAATGTCATAAAAAATTGTGGGTAAACAATGTAATAACTCACATGAAGCCACTAAGAAATATCTGTAGAAGGAGAAACATTTATAGAAATCTCCTCTGTACCTCTCACAGTGTGATCACACTTGCAATAAACTCTTCTGCTTTATAAATATTTAGAAGCAGAGGACACAACACAGTTCTCAAAATTATGTAAAAAAATTCTGTAAATATTAGAACAGAAAGAATTTACAGAGAAAAACAAGAATGTCAAAACCTCACAAAGATTTTTTTTTTTTTCAAATGCCAGAACGTTTTTCTCAGACCAGTGCTGCTTTAGGGATTGTAATGGTTTTGAGTTCTCTTACGATGGTTTGAATGGTTTAAATTTAAAGAAGGTTCCAGAATTAGAGTTGTACACATAAATAATCACTGACACAATATAGCATCTCCCCAGTGAGAATGTGAATGTAAAAAGTATTGGAAATACTTTGATTATACCATTTGAAATTCAGTGTTCCAGAAATGCATGCTTTTAGGAATCTTGTTAGATTTTAAATGATCAAAAGCAAGTCCAGAAGATATAGATATAATAAAATCCTTATTATTTAATATTCCAAAATGGTACAATAAGTTAAATTATCTTGTCAGCATATATTTAAAATACACAAACTAAACAAGGAATAGGATAAAATAGAAAGATATATGTGCTCTGTTTTCAAGAAACATGTGATTAACAGAGAAAAGGCTGTGTGATATATTGTTGAGAACATTAAACCAATTTGAACAAATTTTATGAATATATGGATCATATATTCCCTTCCATAAATGCTTTTTAGATAATAATATCCTTCAGCAATGACAAAATGATTGCAGCTGATCTACAGTATATTTTTCGTTATGTGCTTTATATCCATAAAAAATAAATTAAAAAAAAAAAAAAGGCAGGAGAAAAGAGAGGAGAGAAAGAAACTGGGAGCATAGCAGCATTTTCTTTGTGTATTTTTAAGCTGAAAATTTTTATTCATTGTGCAAAAACAGAGCAACCCTTCCCTGTGTCTCTCTTACAGGGTCTTGTTTAAGAAGATGTGTCAGTACTTGAAACAAAGATGAGTGAACCCCTGGTTGGCAACTGGTGCACAGTGATGTCAAGAGCTGATACAGACCTAAAACATGCTGTGAGAGAGAAATTTGGTTTGTTTTTGTACACGTGGCTGAGACTTTTCATCTGATATTAAATAGGCCCCTACAGAATCATCCTCTTGGTAGTCAATGGGTTTGCTATTAATATGTGGATGTATTATGAGTCACGTTTCACAATAACAGGGAAATTGAAGCATTCATGAACATGGCTTTGGCAGGCATTGCATCAAAAATACTCCATCCTCCCTACTGCACATTTTTCGTCCAGCAGGTGCAGAGAGACCTGTTTTAGGAGCAATATATCAAGGGAAATAGAAGTTGTTTCTGACATCAGCACCCATTCCAGCTAGATCATTTGAAGTTGATTTGACATGAAATGGGGCGGGAAAAAGCACAGGGTGGAAAGGAAACAAATTTCTTAAGCTGTTCCATTTAAATCCTCAAATGTGTTGTGCAGTGTACTGGCATTCTTACATGGAAAACAGAATCAGAAACTAGGAGAAAATGGAAAAGAAATAGTGATTCTTCCAACACCACCTCACTTCAGCACTAGACTGATAACATTTTTCTGATCTTGAGCCAGGAAAAAAAAAAAAAAAAATTGGGAGACTTTTAGTCTACATGTTATCCAGATAAACAAAGTCACTGCTCAGGCTTTGATTGTACCCCTCTTGAAAACATCACAGTGGTGAGTTGTTGAGGTGGCTGCTTGCTGTCCAACAAAATGTAAAAACAGGAGTGAAATCACTTCAAGTCTGGGTGGAGAAAAAGAAAGACAAGAAAGGTGCAGAATGGTGTTTGCAATACATTTTTTTTCACCATTCTTCTGTCAAATACAGCCACACCAGGGCAGACCCAGTTTGGTCCTCTCTTTGAAAAGTGCTTTGAAGTTGAAACATATTTTGTATGTGCTAAGTATTATTATTAAAATTAACTGATAGAGGGACTGTCCTGTGCAGCTGCCTGCTAGCTTGGATTGAGTTATGCTGTGGGATATTGTTTGTGCTGTGATGAAGAAGGCTGTGGTAATACTCTCTCACTGCCTCTCCCCTGGGAACTCTCCCAAAAGCAAAATGTGCATCTGATGAGAGTATCCCAGTGAGCAATGATTTAAATACATAAATAAAATTAATAGGAATGAGGAATACATGCAGGAGGTAATTTGAGGTCTTCATAAGCATCAGTCTTCAGTTAGGATAAAAATTGTCGGTGGGCTTAAGTTTGGAGGCAATGAGTGGTCCAAATTTGACTTCAATATGGAAAAGAAGTCTTAACAGAACTTTTAAGCCTGTTCTGAGACTGATTTCAAACTCAGGTTATCTCCCATCCACTGTCCAGGGTCACTTGTGTGT
The DNA here is from genome assembly GCA_013396995.1 of Dicaeum eximium. NCBI lineage: Eukaryota > Metazoa > Chordata > Aves > Passeriformes > Dicaeidae > Dicaeum > Dicaeum eximium. Next base: position 15,048 of record VWZP01008290.1, on the reverse strand, counting down.
TTTGACGATTTACTAAAAACAAAGCCAGTTTGCTTTTTCAAGGCATCTGCAGAGATATCTAATTCAGGAGCTTCAGGCCTTCTTTGCACTCAGTGAAGTGGAAGGGCAGGGGGGGGAGAGAGGAAAGTTGATGATTCAGGATGATGCTTAAATGGGCTGTGCTTTCTTTTTTGAAGCTTCATGCTGAAGCTGAATGTAAGTGCCTCAGCTAAAGGATATCCATTAATTGGTGTGGTTCCTCCCCACACAGAAGAAAACCTGATCTAAAAGACCCCTGGTTGAGGCAAACTGTCTCTGCTACTCATAACCCCAGTATCCACCTTTTCCATTTTTATTTTTTCTCTCTCTCTGAGTGTGAATTCCTCAAATCCTTTATTTGTTTTTTCCTACTTTCCAGTGCAAACGTCTTCGTTAGAGTGCAGCTGTCTCATTTAGCATAGCAGACTCAAAACACAGCTCTCACCAGTCCATGTTATGCTAACTTATGATTGAAACATTCAGACCTGAACCCCTGGAATTTTCCATCTGCTTTTCATCTGCTGAGCTGATGCTAGAAGGGCAACTGCTGCGAGAAGCCCCGCAGGGCAGGTTTTACCAGTGGGTGTAATTGAGAAACAGTAGCTAACACTCTCAGATACAGGGCAAGGGGATGGTTAATAAAAGAAAGTATAGATCAAAAAGATATAAACACACATCACAGCGTGATCCAAATCAGTGTGTTGTTGGGTTGTGATTTTGTGTTGTTTAGGGTTTGGTTTGGTTTGTTGTTTTTTTTTCATACGTACACGCTCACACATCCTCGGGACCGTGTGCACTGGTGTATCCCATTGGAGAAAGTAAAAACCTGAGATTCATGGAACACAACCAGCACTTAAATGGAGCAAAAGGTCTTATTGAAATTCTGGACAGGGAGAAGGGAAAACTGAGAGCCTCTTCCCAACCAACAGTGTCACCTGCTTCTTGAGAAAATCAAGTGAAAAAAATAGCTGATGATTTTAAGTGTTTGACACAACTTGCCTCTGAAGTCTCAAGTGGGCAAATCCAATCCTGAAGCCTGCTGAGCACTGCTGAGGACCCTGTGGCCATGCTGGATCCTTGCACAATGGATCTGGTGATAGCAGGTTTGCTATCTGCTATAAAAAGTGGAGCCATGTACACCAGCTGCCAGGCTGAGGAACAAGCATGGACCTTGAGCTCCATGGCACCCTTATTCTCTGTAAAGTGCCCAGAAAAGGGGTCTGCAGGGAGCACTGTCCAGGAGGCTGTGCTTCCTTGTAAGACAATCTTATGAGGTCAGTCATCAAAACGTGTCTTAAATAATGTTCCTTTAATCTTCCTTCTTGCCGTGTTTTGTCTTGGATTAGTTTCGTTTTTGACAAGAATAAAAAATAAGTAAAAAAAAGGAATCAAAGGAAATGCACACAAAAGTACATGCACACATATATATGCACACTGAGAAATTGTTATATAAAATGACCAAGGAAAATCAAGAAAAATAATTATTGCAGCTGATGAAGCAAAAACCCTATTATGGCTAGATGCTAGTGCACAATGTAGGGTCCTGGAGGTTGAGAGCTAAATGCATTTTTCAGCATCTTTAGCACAATTTATTAAATTAAGTTTTAAAATGAACCACATTTCTACCCACTCTGTGTTTTCCCTCCTCCTTGCTCTCTGCTTAGGGCATTTAAGAGTCTGTGTTTATCACTCTTGGTTTGCTTCCTCTCATTTTCAGGCCTGATGCTGGAGTGTGAAACTCTTCTTCCATTTATGCTGGAAATGTTATTAATACAGATATTAATCCTTATACTGGGGTGCAAGGTGGGTAGAAAAAAACATCTGGAATATCTTTTGGTGTCTTCTGATGAAAGCCTGCGGTGCCTCAACCCAGAACCAAATCAAAGCTTCGAAATGAAGCAATGTCTCCTGTTAAATCAATGGTACCATTGAAGCAGGAGTGATATCCACAAATCAAATAGCTTCCTAAAGTGGAAATCCAAGGGGTAAAATGGTAAATGCACTTTAAATCTGTATGCATGTTGCTGGCATTCATCTTTTCCCAGAAGGAGTTTCCAGCTCTGGAGCTGCTGAATATATAAGTTTCAGAGGCAGTCTGAAGTAAATCTGTTACGGCCTTTTCTCAGATGTAATCCTTTGACCATGCAGTGGGGTAATCCCCAAACCCTTTAGATACAGCTAGTGAGTCTGTACTGAAATTATGCTGCAGATACCTTTCAAAAAGAGAAAAAAAATTCAAAATCTTGCAGCATATGGCACACATTTTTAGGATAATTTTTTTTACTTGAGTTTCATTTTTCTTCTTTTGAACTTATTGTAAGCTAAAACCCAATTTTAATTCCCATGAGATCTTAGTCTCATGTCTCCTGAATTTTAACTCAAGTAATTCTCTTTTTCATTCCTGCACATTGATACTGGCTCTATGTTTGCAAAGACAGGTTCACTTTCACTGTCAGCCTCTAATTTGCATGGAAATAATTAAAAACAATAACCCCCCCTTTTTTTAGGTGAAGTAGTAAAGTGAAAACATCAAAAGTGGCAGTTGCAAAATGGAAGCCATAACACCCATCACAGAGGCACTTGCTATGGATACACAGCACCACAGGACTGGAAGGTATGCCTAATTCCTTGTCTTTTCTGGCAACTGTGCAATATACACAGTACTGCAAAATTACTCACAATATTAAAAAAAAATTGTTATGAAGAAAAACAATGTCAGCCTTTGGGTTTCCAATAAGGAATCGCAAGAAAGGAAATGAGGAAAAAAAAAGAAAGCAAAGCCATAAATACATATCAGTTCCTTCCTCTGTTTATAAAGGATGAGAAATTAATTCAGGATGTAGTTACTGATGTGGATTTTAACACAGTGTCTGTTCACGTATGCATAGTATAAGTAGCTCCAAGTATAACCTGGTTGAAGAGAGATTTAATTAATAACACTTAAACTATAAGCTTTCATTCATAGTAAGGCCCTCTGGGGCTTATTTCTTTGCATCACTGCTGGAATAAAAAGGAGGTTTAAAACTTGTGTAAATTACTTTTATATGTTCAGTATACAAAGTGATATGTACATCAGTTTCACACAAATTCATTTGTGTGTGCACCTGTGGAAGGAGGGAGCTTTTGAGGGGTGTCCCTATGAAGAACAGCTGTATGAATAACAGTTTTTTAAGGATCTTATTTCTTGATTTAATTTTTTCTCCTTTGTATAAAAAGGAACATGGCAAGATAATCTTTCACAGTTATTAGTAAAGATCTATTTATACAGATGCCTCTCTAAATTATGAATTCAATCATCATCCCACAGATAAATGTTGAGTCATAATGGCACATGTTGATTTAATATCTGAGAATGAGATTTTTGAGTCAAAGGACTGTATTACATTAGGAGTGCTGGGCTAGAAATGGTTAGGCTTTGAAACTTAATACTATAGCAAATAAATCTCGCAATATGTTTTAAAATAGAGAAGAGGGAAAAAAACATAAGTTGTAGCTATGAAAGTATCATCAGAGTATTTTTTGACCAAATTGCTGCATATTTCAAAGGTGTATTGTCAAGGTAGTTTTCTTTTTGAGGGTCAAATGAATAACTTGTTTATCAGTCTAATAAAGAATGTTTTACTCCATGTGAACATATATGCTTTAGATAAAAATCAATAAACACCACCAGTTTGAAAAGCTGTGAATTTTGCTCAATGGGTGAAAGATTCAAGAACTACCAGGAGGCAATTATAAAATTTAATTATAAAATATGTTTTAAAGTAAATATTATAAAATAAATATAAAAGGTGTTTTTTTTTTCCCCAGAGTGAAATGTACACAATCCCTCTAGAGATGTCGCTTCCCACATTTAGGGCCAAGATTCAGAACAAGATGACAATACATTTGCATTTCAAATTTCCTTCATGCAAAGTTCTGAAAGCAAACACGTCCATAAGGATTACATCCAAGCTGTGCAATTGGAAGTGGGACATGTAAACCACTCTGAAACTGTGGCTGTCCCACACAAACACAAATGTAAGGAACTGTGCCATATGTAAAGATAGCATCATACCCTAAGGACACTGTCTCTTTTTCTTATTCCCCTCTGTAACTGAGATGCAAGATAACTCCCAAACAAGAACTGTTTTCTTTATGCCTCACCTCCCGATTTGTTAATCCATAGGTGCTTCAGTAATCACCTTTTGAGCTCCTTGGATGCCCAGGTGCTGAAACTCACATCCCAAACTTCTACGTGGAACTACACTGCAATGCAGCCTAAATTTAGAGGCACAAGCCATTGAGGAATTCCTCAGTGAGAGTCCAAACCCAGCCCTGCCCTGAGGTGCTTTGCCCTCTCCTCTGGATCACGGCGCTCTCGCTGGAGTGTCTGGAGGCGGATCTGCTCCGTGTGAAAGCAATGGAATTAGCATCCCCCGTTCAGAGATAGAGAATGGCAACTGGAGGTTGTGGCAGAGCTTCAAAGGAAACAGCTCTGGAGGGAAAGGCTGATGCTCCATGTGCACTGAGTGAATCATGCTGTGAAGGAAAAACATCTCTTGCGCAGTCAGTGTGGTCAGGGAGGAGCTACAACAGATAGACCAAAAGCCTGTGATGGCTTTCAAAGGCATTTTCCTTTCATCATCTCCATTTGATATTTATGGAGCTCTAGGTACTTTGGATTAATGAGATACTAAGGGTATCCACGAGGTGAGTTCTAAGCTAGCCACATGAATTAGTTGGGTTGGGTTCTGCTGTGATAGAACAGGAGCCAAAACAGCGTCTGTTTTCTCCTTGGCTTCTCTCCCTCTCAAAGAAGAGCTCCGATCAGGAAACTTCCAATCTTGTAGGTTGTATTTACTGGAAACTATGTACGTGAAATTTTTCTGGTTATGCTAAGTAACACTGGATCCACCCATGGACTGGGGAGCTATCCTTAGCTCCTAATATGTGCATTTCAGTGATCGAAACTTGGGAAGATTTCTTGGGTTTTGGAGATTTTTTTTTTTTTTCAACAGATGCTATGACAATATTTTGAAGACCTTTTCCCTGAAATGGCATCAATTTCAAGATTCAAGGATTGCAGTGATTCTAGGCCCAGTTTCCAAATAATTAATATTATTCATTATGTTAAATATGTTGGTGAAACTCCTGTAATTTCCAGGATACATTATGTTGCAGCATTTTATAATCCATTGCTTCAAAAACAACATCTGTGTAGTCATAGTCATATTTTTAGGAAGATTCTCACTTAAAAATCACATTTATCCATGGTGTTACTCTGTGAACGGCCATTTGTGAGTGAAAAAGACAGTCATATTTTCTTTTAAGACACAGCAGATTTTTTTTTTTTTTAATTTCAATTAAATTTTCCATCACTTTTTTTTTTCTATTCATAGTGAAAGGCAATGACCATAGCTCCCTTTAAAATACAAAGAAAAGGTTATACTTAGGGAGGACTGAAAAATAAAGCAAAAAATATCTGATCCCAATTAAACAAGATACCTGGATACCAGCTCTGAGAGTTTTATTGTCTGTTCAATATGGAGAACTATCTGTTAGTTTTAGTTTTAATCAGAGCTTTGGCTTACCTTAATTCAACATAATAACTAAAACGACACATTTTCTTTTCAAGGAACATTAGAAATTGTTCTAGAAAGGTCTTATTAGTTCTGCTTTCTCAGTTCTGAACAGTGTGACATTATGAACAATGATAGGCTTTACAGACTTAGTAAAATGTGTTATTATCCTTGCTGACAAGCCCTGGCAAGATGCTGTGTGTGTTTTCACAGAGCACAATGTCAAAACTTTCTCTCACAAAGCTCGAGGACCTGTACAGGATGAGCTACAGCAGGCAGAGATTAGCAAATTCCCACCGTAGCCGTTCACGGATTTGCAACTTGTGTATTCCCTTGTGGGGCGTCAGGGCTGTACACCGAGCCCCCATAAATCACAAAGCTCCCCGGCCTTGCTGTGGAAATGTGACAATTCTGCTCGGCACCTGCTCCACCCCCTATTTCTGTCACCTGCCAGGACGACAGGGCTGTAAACGTCCCTGTGCGCTCACGCCTCAGCTCTGATTCCGTGGAATTAAATGACCTTGGCCAAGATGGTATTTTTGATGTGGAGAGCTTATCCCATTCTTCATGCAAAAAAGAAGCAGGGCTCTAAACTTGAGTGACAGAAGTCAAATCTTCTTGAGGAGGAAAAAAAAAAAAAAAAAACAACCAAAAAACAAACAGAAACAAACCAAACAAAAAACACTGACTTTATTTTAATATTTCTTCTTCAATATGCTGAAGTTTTACCAGGTAATTGCCCGACACAAATATTTTTGAATGTCAGACCACGGAGTTTTATAGCATTTGCTCAGAGAATAACATCATTTAATGAATTCTACCATGCACATGAGACTCAGGTCTTTAATGAATAGGTCACTGTGATTTCTAGAGATGGCTGTCACTTTGAGATATGAGAATCATTTCTCTTTAGTGAAGATGAGCTTGGATATGTGCATATTTAGGGGTTCTTTTTTTGCACAACTTTAGACCTCTCAAAAATGATGCAGAGCTGGGGCTAAGATTTAGGAGATTTCAGGTGTTGCACCACTGAGATCCCCAAAGATTAGGAGAGTACACACAAAAAAATTAAAATAAAAGTAAAAAATACTCCCAATTCATCTGAAAAAATAGTTATGTCTGTTACTCTTTCAGTTCTGAAGCATCAGTTATGTAGTAGTGGTTTTTGTGCATTTTTTTGTCACGGCTCACTGATGATTATTAATTTCACAGGCGTCACCCTTTGCTAAAATTTCATGTATAAATACAATACTGCTACTATATAATAAAACTATTTAAATGTAGTTAAATCTTTTACCTCAGAATGTTCTTTATAGTCCTGTATGGGATGAGGGAAATGAGCATCAGCACCATGTGTGGAAGATCTTAACCTTGATGTTCCAACAATGGCCTCATACACAGAGAGGTAATCACAAATTACCGTCCAAGGAAAATTAACCTAAAAAAAAAAAAACAACATTATATCAAAAGTGGTCTTACCTTCTTTGGCACAGACAAAAAATTAGTTTTGATACCAGAGGATATTGATTCAGTTCTCTTAACCAAACAGTGGAACAGTGTGGAAGAGAACATTGCTATCCATGACTCTCCCCTTGCAAAGCAGAAAAAGGACTTCAATTCCCATGTTAACTGTCTTTATTATTATTATTATTATTTCACAGGAAAAAAAAAACACATTAAAAAGGATAAAGTAATAAATAAAAGCATTTCTCAAATCTAATTTAATAGGCTCCTTGAACTACTAAAAGTAGTGCTTTTATAGAGCACAGGAACAGATGTATTTACTGAGAAAAGCAAGTCTTTCTTTGTGTACAATGGAAATGAAAATGCCATTATCATCTACAGAATAGATTGTTTTAGTAGGAAAAAAATGTAAGCTTTATAACATATGGGGCATCACAGGATGTAGAAATGAAATAAGCAATATCAAGGATTTTGAAGTTAGCATAAAAGCAAAATTCTGGCTTTTTTTACCCACTTATTTTTAATTAAGATCTCCCTAATCTTGCTGAATTAAAGGTACTGCAATGTAACTGCAATACAGCCAAAACATATATCTGTTGTCTAAAATTCAAATAGTTCAAGTTCAGGCTCATGCAGAGTTGGTTTGAAACAAGAGGTGATTTCACATTCAAGGACTTTATTCCAGAAACGTCACCTCAATCCCTCAGCATAAAGGGTGCTTGCAAAAATTCAGGTCTTCTCCAACCTAAATTATTCTATGATTCTGTGATTCTGTGACTCTTACCATCTTTTATTCATTTTGAGTCTTTCATCTTTGCACTCTGCACACTTGCACCTATTTTAAGGTGATTGACCTGTGACAGAAAGTTCTATTGCCTGACCCTGATGTATGATATTAAAATTGCAAATGTTTCTCTATGATGATTTTCCCTTCTAAAAGAAAAGCTTATCTGACATAACCATAACATGTGCAAAACCTGATTCAAGAATATCCACAGTGCTTTTATATTAATTTTCCCTTTTCTAGCCTAATTTCCCTTTTGATATTATTTAGAAAACTAATGGGAAGTTTTAATCAAGAGGTTTGTAGCGATGTAAAATATGTCTCAAGTTCAGAGACAGTTAATGAGATTTTTTTTTTTAATGCAACAAGTTTATAGAATTTGACTATTATATCTTATTGTGGATTTTATATCAGTTTAAGCATTTGTATTAAACGTTGCTTATTATGAGGCTACTCCACTATTTCTTCAGTTGTTGTTTATGGGATCCTACATCAGTTTTAAGAACCTTTGATTCAGGTACTGCAAATAGTTCTTTAGTCAGATAAATCCTCAGAGTAACTTATCCAGGTAAAAGAAAATAATGGGGAAAAAACCCCAAACAACCAAATGAGTCAAACAATATGTAAAGTTATTGAAAGAAATAAAATTTTGAAATGGTGTCAGAAAAGAATATTTATACTTTTGTATAAATAAGTACTCTTAATTTAGCAATCAGCAGAAAATGTGTAATGGGAACAAAATAGAAAATACTAACTTAAGTAGGATTTCTAGTTAGGAAATACCTGTGAAAAAGAGCAATTACTTCAATCCCAACATGATTTCTTTACAGCTAACACAAACAACAGGGAAAACATCAAGTTATTGCTGTAGCCAAACAGAACTGGAACAAAACTTTGTCCTGAAAGAATTGGTTCATTCCTATCCATGTCCCATGTAAATCTTGAAGTGACCTATAGTAGACTTTTTAGTATTATAAACCATTTAGTGTTTAATATGACCAGTAACACTGCTGAGGACTTGTTCTTCTGGGTGTCAATGTGCTTTATGGGTTTGACTACAATGAGGCCACATCCTTTCATTTCTGCACAGGAATGAGTGGATTGTAGCAAATTCCTTGGGTGACTCAGTGCAATAAATCACTCCCTTTCCCATGAAGAATACAATTCAGCTTCTGCCTCCTCTCAGGAAGCAACTCACATTTTGCAGAAGAGCTTTTTATTCAAATAAACACCAAACAATAAACTGGCTTTTCAAAAAGGATGCTCTCTTAAAGTGGCAGTGACACCCTGTGCCTTAATCCACTCCCCTGACTCAAGCAATAAAGTGACAAATGAAATCAGTGACTGTTGAGAAATAACCATGTTCAGTTCAACTGGATACACACACACTCTTCACTTGAACAAATCCATCCTCTAAGAATGTTGCCTTTAAAGCTACAGTGCCAGGCTGCCAGCTGTAAAACAAAACATCAAGAAAAACCCCAGCAAAGAAACCCCTTTTAAAACATATGACTAGAGAATAAGTAATAGATAACATTGACAGCTGATCAGCTGATACCACCATATTAGTTCCCCAGAAGCAGCTGAAGATGTGTTTCTGATCTTTTCAGGTGCATTTCTGTTCACAAACCCCCTGACAATATTCTATGGTAATGGCTCTAAATGCTATTGGAAGCCACATTATTATATCTACTGCTGTGGAATACTGCAGTATTTGTTTATAATAAGTGTTATGTCTAGACTTCCCCCCAGTGTGTTCATGTTTCCAAAAGCTAATCAATAGTTGCTTTACTTACTCTATTGAGTTTCACCACATTAATTAATGTATCCCTCAGTAATCATAACAGACCTCATCACTGGATCAAAGAGAAGAGTTTGAAATTGGTTTTGTTAACAATGAAGTCATTTATCCCTTCTCTCTTATGACCTTATGCAAGGAGAACAGAAGTGTAAAATGCTTCCAGATCAGAACAGTAGCCTTATAAATGCATATGGACCAGGCAAAAGTCTCTATATATCTTGATCTTTGCTTTACATTTCATATTAATAGATAAAGTCACAATCTTTGAAAAAGGTCTAATCCAGAGAGAATAGAGTGAAATTGCTTGATTAAAATTCACTTTTCTAAATATATTTTATTAAAAATTGCATGGTGTGCAGCTAGTGTTTTAGTACTGACAATACTAAAAACATACATCAGTCAAATATTTAATGCTTATGTGGTTTAGTTGAACACATTGATGATTTCTAACATTTTCGTTTCCTGAATTATTGTTTTATGAATTGAAAACACTTTTTCTTGACTACAGACATATAATGTGACAGCAGAAGTCACTACTACAGGTTTATGAACTGGGATATAGTTGTAAATCAATATTCAAAATCATGGCAGTTTGCCACATTAATTTGAGTGCCAGGCAGGAGTTGCTGTTTCTTAAAGCAGTTTATGCCTTGATTTCAAGAAGGAAAAAAAAATTTAAAATGAAAAAGTCTGGCCTCTAGCAGGAGCCACACTGGCATTTGATTCTCTGGCAGAAGCTGATGTTGGTGAGATATTTAATTCAGGAACACATTGCCAGAGTCCCTGTGGGGCAGCTGTACCCAGAGGAGAATTGGAGGAAGGTTATTTTAAAGACCTCTCCTTTTGCCAGTGTGATAGCATGTCCTTCTCCATCTTTCCATGTGGGAACTGCCAGGGCAGGCTGCTGGGAGTCAGAATTGCTGGAAAGAACCATCAGCTGTAATGGAATCAGAGGTTCCTGCCATAGGCAGGTGCCACCAGATTTCCATCCTGAATTCAGCTGATCTGCTGACTGATATCACAGGCAAATCAAATTATTAAAATAGAAACTATGGCAGAACCCCATCTCTGTAAACCTATTATGTTGAATGACTCCACACACAAACTTGAAAATCGAGGGTGTTTTACAAGTTTCAGTTAACTGGATTTCCACATATCCATTTTTAGGGTATTTAGGGTATAGAAATACTAATTTTCACACTCCTGTGAATCACGTAGAGAAAATGAGAAAATGCACTTCTCAGATGAAGCACCCAAATAGGATATTACCTTTTAAGAAATCTTTGTTAAACTATTTCTAATTCTTCCTTTCTGTATCTCTGTTTCAACTGTCTTGCTAGGCAAAACAAACCAGTGCTGAAAACTGACAAATAAATGGTTTCTGTGTAACTGAAAATCCCTGTTTCAAAAGATTCCTTTCAGATATCACCACAGTACTCTAAGCCACTGTTTCTCTTTTTCTTGTGGTATGCAACCTCTATTGGGATGCCTCATCTACTTACAGAATCACTGAGTCTACCACCTCTGATTCATTACTCAAATATGACAGAAGTTTGCTGAATTTCCACTTCTCCTGCTTTTCCTGTTGTGGATCTTTTGTAAAATCCCTATTATTTGAATTAGCAGAGCAGCTTTTAAGAAAATATTCAAGTCCATTATAATTTCTGAAGGTTTGAGTACCAGAACTTCTACCCTTTCTACTTTAGAAATTAGTTTGAAACATCTATTTCTGTCAGACCACTGCCCAAAACAGACAAGAAACACTGCAAACAATATTTTCTAAAATAGATTGCTGAAACATTCTTATAAAAAGGGCTCTCATTTCCTTTTCAATGGCAAAATTGTCTGTAGGAGACAAAGTAAGTACCAAGGTTAAATTTGCTGTGTTCTCCTTTGTTCAGCACTGACATGGGCACATTGTCTGTACCTAATGAAAAACTAGGAAAACAGCTGCCTTTGTGGTGTCCCTGTAAGTGAGGTTGCCATTTTTATCTAGTCTGGATCGATCCAGGATCAAACCCTTCCCTCACTGGAACCTGGAATTTGCTTTGAGAGAAATAGACTTCCATTTTGCTAAAATAATACAATTATTATATTATAAAATAATATAATGTAATGCAGCCCTACTGCATTTCAAAACCTGAACATATCAACATTCTAAAAAGCCCCAAACAATAGAAGACAAAGCTCTGAATGTCTAATGTGTCATTATAATGGATGTCATTACCTACAAATTAAACAGCATGCAGTACATCCTGATTTTTCTCCTCTGAATCAGAAGAACTGAAAAATTAACGATTGCTGTTTTGTTCCTCTTTTCCTTTGTGTTTCTTAGAATTTTATAACTGTTTTTCTCTTTGGTAAGTCATGATTATTTCCATAATACAAAAGATATTTAGCTAAGGAGAGTCCACAGCTCTGAACAGAGCATACATCTGAATGTCACTCAATAATAAAACAAGATTAACCTAAGGAGCTGCATTTATCTGTTTAGCCATGTGACTGAGAATTAGTTTTTTCCCAAATGGAATGGGTACATGACAGTATTGCCACACTGACTGGAAAGCTTGGACAATGAAGGTTTAATTGCTTTCATTGTTGTAAAATGTAACCTAAGAACAGAAATGAGGGCATTTTGAACATATAAAGAAAATATGCATTTACTTTAAAGGCCACTGCAATTTTTCTGCACATACAGAGTTTTCTTTGCATACAGAAAAGACAAGGAATCTGTATAAAGCTCTTTTATTTTTCTCACTTTTGGGGCTAAGCTAAATGAATATATTTCTACAAAAGGAAAGCAGAGATTTGGGACACAACTTGTCCAAATCCTGACCCCTTTCACAAACAGTATTTGCTACAAATCCAGGTTGGTGTTTCTACATGCAACTTGGCTGCCTTTGTGCTGTTGTGGTTCAATATCTTCATAAGAACTATATTCACTTTTGGTAAATTATCACCAACTAGTTTTCACAAACAAGCCCAAGCACACTGGTTGTCTATTACTCTTCTCTTTTGCCATAACAATGTAAGAATAGCTGTAAAGAGTCAAATGAATGATCCATCTAGTGGATCATCTCTCTCTGAAAATTGCATTACAGGATGCCCTGGGAAGAATATAGGCTGGTCCTAGGAGCATCCCAGATATATTTGAGAAAGAGATGAGAATGTGCCCTCCTCTCTGCCATCAACCTTTCTTTTTTCCATGGCAAAAATAACTGTGATGCCATGGTCTAAACAGGAACCTTTGCTCATTCCAGCCAATTCCCAGGCAGAATAGAAGCTGAGTATGCAATGCAATGCCATATGGTGCATCCATCCATCCATCCATCCCCAGTGAAGACAGCTAAAATGCAGTCTTGAATTGTTAGTTTGAGAAACAAACTTGTGTCCCTTCTCTGTTTTCCTGTATCTTTCCTAGGAAAAGTTGGAGGGGAAAAAAACAAAACAAAACAAAAAAACCCAAAACAAACAAAAGAAGGCAAAAAAAAAACCACAAAAAAAAACCCCCAGAGAAATTGAAAGAAAGGCTGAAAAAGGAAGGACTGCACAGCTGCATGACATGATGGCCTCACCACCATACCATGGATATTGTGATCACCTGGGCTTTGGGCTGAAGCTCCTGTGATGGGCTGCACAAGTTCAGTAGCAAAATTATTGCCCTGGTCATGCACCATTATGTTCTTAAGGCTTTAAATTAGTTCATTTTCTTTATGCTTCTATATTTAAAACACCAAGGAATAATTAAATAAATAATTGGACCAAAAAAAAACCCAAATCCTCTCTCCTTTTAAAACATATGTTTCTAGAATCTGTGTTTGCCACCCAAGTCATGTCTCATGAATAAGTCATAGGGATACCACAAGATGTTTGCCACCCAGGTTGTGTATTACACAGCTAAGTCTTAAATTTCCTTGTCACCTCTGCAATTTTTGCTGTATAAACTTTCTTATATCCAGAGCTCAATTCTTTGTGTAAAGGTTTTTACAACCAGGTTAATTTATGTGTAGTTTAGTGGGATATGTGGTACTACCAGTGAATTATTTGGAAAGAAGGCTGCTTTAAAAGAAACCCTTCCAAAAAATTCTGTCACATCTCCTCTTATTTATGAGACTGTTCTCATAACTTTTAAATGGCTCATGTTAGACAGAATAAATTGCCCCCCTACACCAGCAAAAGTTTCCTGAAAATTCAGAGTTTTTTTTTTTTTCTCTTGGTATTCTAACATGCCTCAAGTATGTTTTTTAGGGAAATTATATTCTAGCAATGGAAAGCTCAGCTCTCTGTCCACAGATACCAAAACAGCTGATTGCATTTCTAAAGATGCCTTTTTAAACCCCAGGGCAAAGCCAGTGCTAAGGCTGTAGGGGGTGGTCCTGTTTGGATGTATTGCCAGAAAATCTTGAATACCAACACAGTCCTTGACAGCAAGAAAGAGCAGACCTTCCATGTGCACACTTCCAGGTCTGTCTGTCCTAGAGAGACTGTCAAAAATCCCCACACAGCTGGGCAAGCTCCAGGGAGCCGAACAGACATCAACAGGAAATGCAGGAACATCATCCTTTTTCTTGAGCCAGGGATTGTTTCTGCTCCTTTGTGTGGCTGCTAATACTGTACTACTTAGTCCCGGCTTCTTCTGCTTAAGTAGCTTGGCCTAAAGTCTGGCAAACTGCTATGGAGTTCAGTGGCATTGGAATAAACTCAGCTGGCAAGTGAAGCCTTGGGGCCATGAGTGGGAACAGCCCCATGGCAACTCTGTGTGGATACAGAACCACAACTGCAGCACTTTCTCAGCCCCCTTAATAACCCCTTTTTTAACATTTTTACCCCAAGCTGGCATCTTGGTTGTTAATTTTTCTTTCTCCATATAAAAGCATGCAAACAACAGATTTTTTTTTCCCTCAAATCCTCCCACACGGAGGATGCTTAGACTTTACACTCCTTTTAAAGTATTGTTCATCCAACTCACTTTGAACTTTAAAGCTTTTTACAGAGATAACAGGATCTACAGTGTGAGATCAAGCTTAGAAATCACAGCTTGAAATGCCCATCCAGGGGAAGTCATGCAGAAAATGAAACATATCTGGCAGAACAAGACTATGGTCGGAGTGACAACACAAAGTCAAGGAAAAGGGCAATGAGGAGAACCCCAGACAGGAAAAGGCTCCCTGGTGTTACTGAGAAAAAAAGAAGGTAAAGATGTGGAGAAAATGAAGAGTTAAAACTCACCTAGCAAGGCTGAGATTGAAGTGCGCGAAAAATCACATCTCCCCCCTCTTCCCACAAAAGGTCATCCTGTGTGGAAACATTTTCTTGTCTCTGTGTCTCTGCTTTTATTTTGGACTTTATCTGGGGGAATTTTGTCTAGGTGCAAGTGTGTCTTTTTCAAAGTTTTCAGATGGAAAGGAAAGGAAATTTCAAGG
>VWZP01008289.1:62509-92775 GCA_013396995.1 Dicaeum eximium | reverse complement strand
TAACCCCATCCGGACAGGGTGAGGGAGGACTTGAGCAAAGGAGTAAACCAATAAGGTGTAGGGTGGGAGTAGACAAGGGTACAGCAACCAATGAGGGGTCAGGGATAACATAACTGACGTAGATGGTTCTAGAACAAAGGCACGAGCTAAAGGGAGACTGACACTTCTCGGGGGATGGGGTTTAGGGATTGACAAGGGCAAGGGAGGAGAGGGAACACCTTATATGGGAGAGGGAGGTTTGGGGCAAACCATTAGGGGATACAATACAGGGGAGGTTTTGGGGAGAAACTAACTGTAATATAAAACTTCTAACAACAATATAGAAAACCTCAAAAATCCACTACTACAGCAAAGGTGTTAAGAACTTCTGCTTTCTCCTCATCTGTAGTTACTGAGTTCCCTCACACATCCAGTAGAGAACAAATGTTGATCTTACCATTCTTTTTACCATTAATACATTTGTAAAAAAAAAAAAATCTGTTATCCTTTACAAAAGTTGCCAAATTAAGTTCAAACTGAGCTTTGGCCTCCCTAATTTTTTTTTCTACATGCCCTAGCAACCCCCTTAAATACTTTCTGAGACAGCTGACCCTCCTTCCAAAGATGATACATCCTCTTTTTATTCCTGAGTTCCGTCAAAACCTCGTTGTCCATCTCGGCTTGCCTCGTCGACTCATCTTTTAGTACACAGGGAGTCTGTTCCCGTATCCTCAAGATCTCTGTTTTGAAGCATGCCCACCTTTCTTGGACTCCTTCATTTTTAAGGTCTTCTTCCCAAGGAACTCTCTGAATAAGTCTCCTAAACAGGCCAAAGTCCAATGTAAAAGTCTTATTGATATTCCTTCTGATTTCACCAAATATCAAGAACTCTATAATTTCATGATCACTCTGCCCCAAGCAGCCTCCAGCCACCACACCTCCCACCAGTCCATCCCTATTTGCAAACAACAGGTCGAACATTGTCTCTCCCCTGGTTGACTCACCAGCTGTGACAAAAAATTGTCCTCCACATATTGGTGGTGACAGAAATGCTCAGCAGAAATTGGATATCCTACAGGTCAGCAGTAGCAATGTAATTTTTACTTACTGCTCTGTTTAACAGGTGTTAATAAATTGCATCTAAATGGAAGAAACATAGTAATCCAATAGCTCATTCTACACTATTAGTGTAGTGGTGTCTGGTTCTCTAAAAGCAAGCAGTACTGCATAGCTTGCACTTTCATAGGCAGTACTTCAAATGAACACCACCTGCAATGACATGGTTAATTTCCATTACTCTCACCATTATTATTCATAAATAATCTTATATTTATAAACATGAAAATTATGGAAATAGATAAGTAGATCATAGCACCAGCAAAAGGCTGACCATCAAGTGGTTTTCCACATCCCTCCGTAGTTATTATGTTTTTAATGGATTTAAAGTGGATTTATGTTTTTAAAAGGACTCTCACCCTAAAAGCTATTTTATTTATGGATTTGCATGAAAACAGGTAGCCACTAAAACAGGCTACAACCATCTACCTAAGATCCTTCTCTGTAACCAGTCATCAGTCCAGCAGAGAAGTTACGGCATAAGTGTAGATTTGTTCATAGCTAGCAATGTTCTACCAGTAATTGCTGTGAAGTATGGATTTGCATAATTAGCACATGCTAACTTTAACCTTGTGTTTTGGGCCAGCACGAGTCCTATATTAAATTCATAAAGTTTATTTAAATTTTCACAGTTAGACTTACATGGAGAAGAAGAAGTACATCCAGAAAGTCTGCTAGGGCTGCTTTCACCTGAAGGTCTTGATTCTGCAAAGAGATAAACTCGTCAATCTCAAAGGGAATGGGAAGGTGGTTCCATCTTGGTAAAGAAAGCCAAATTACATCATACTGACCAATTGTACTTGACATCAAAGCAGACTCTGATTGGTCAGGAAACAGTCTGTCACTTGGCCATGGCAAAAAGCCTGTCATTCAGAATATACTCGAAGCACCCATTATGATAATTTCTATAAATAGATGAAGGGATGCACCTCTAATGCATTTTACTTTGAAGACAGGTGTGACAATAGGAAACCTTAATTAGGCAGGTGTCATAGCTTTAGAGAACAGCTTCTGAAGGGAGAGGAAAGCATTAAAGTAGGCAAAATGGTAATGCGAGAGGTAATTCTATTTTGTGAACATTATATGACTTGTGAGGCTCCACATGAAATGCTGATGAATGTCCACAAGAAGACTGAAAGGATGGAAGTGGAGACTCCTGGCTGTCTTTTTATTTTGGTCTTGCAAATTCAAAATGCATTCAGTTGTGAAGTGGCACAAGTAAACTGAAATGTAATTTAATGCCTAAAATAATGTTTTGTTCCTGTCTTTGTGTTAACATTGTCAGCCTTAATATTCCATTCTCTTACATGCAGCAGTCCAAGCAATTCCTGTAGTTAGAATCAAGTTTCCATATTCTTTCTTGAATATCATAGAATTTTTATAAAGTCGAAGAATGCTTTATTTAAAAAAAAGATGCATGCAATAAGAAAGATTACAGCTGGGGGAGTGGGAGGCAGATAGAGGTGAAAAAAAAAAAGAAATAACAAGAAACCTCCCACATATCAATACATTGTATAGTAGCACTGTGAATATATTTTGTGTTGGGAGCAGGGAATGGGGGTGGAGAAAGTGATAAGCAAGACAGGGAAGGACACCACATCACAGAGGAGGAAAACGAATTCTTTTAATTTAACACTTAAGAGAAGTAAAAAGTGAGAAAATCTATCCTCTCCCATCCCCCTTCCTCTTTAATCACTGTCAAGTTAACATAGTATCTTTCACTGTTCTCCAAGTTATATCTCTGTAACATTAGTTATATAATATTATTGTAATTAATTGGCTAAAATTTGCTATCTAATCAGTTATAACAGCCTTAAAATACAACCAGGAAAAACCTTTCATGTATCAACTACTAAAGTGAACAATCTGTATCTTCTACAAACTTAGCAAGGAAAGTGGATCTCAAATACTGCTCATATGTAACTACAGATGTTCAATTGAAGATACATCCACACATGGAATTAGCTGCTCCTTCAGTAACAGCCTACACTAAACAGTTCTTGATTGTTCAGATTCCAGGAACACCAGTCTATCAAAATAACCAGGTCCTGCTGCTGTCAGACTGATCACAAACTAATCCTAAACTTAAATGTGCCTGTGGTTCTCAGACCAGCCTCTGAACCTCATACTTGTCTCAACTGCAGTGTCCAGTGGGCCCAGCTCAACCCCTAAAACTCGTCTCTATGGTTAGCAACTCCCTCTCTCTTTTAGCTTCATGTTTCTATAAATCTTGTGTTCAGAGGCAAAACTTTCCTTTTTTTCATAATTCATTTTTAGGGGTAATAAAATCTTGTGAAGACTATGCACTGACATGCCAAATTCAATCTATGACCTAATTTCCTTTAATACCTGTACATAGTCCTGTCAAGCCTTAGGGGAGAAAAAAAATCACACAACTAGTGTACTATAGAGTTTCCCTACCCCATAGGATTTGGCCAACTCAAATGCTATGCCTTCATACAAGACAGCATTCATGTGACACATTTCTTAGTAGAATCACAGAACCACATCAGTTAGAAGTGACTTCCAAAAGTTATCTAGTTTCGCTCTAGTTCAAAAGGTACAGTCAGAGCAAATTGTTCAGTCATGTTCAGTCAAGTTCTGACAATCTGCAAGAATGGTTTTCCTACATCTCTCTGAGCAGAATCTCAGATTTTCACTGTGTTCATGCCAAATTGCTCAAGGTAAAGCAAATGAGCAGAATAATGAGTGCTCTTGTTTGAAAGTTTTTTAGTTTCTGTTTACAAGAAAAGCAAGTACCTGTACTATGCATATTTGTTGACAGTCCTTAACTTAGTATCCCTTACTGCTTAGCACCCTACCAGGATAGACTCTTCTACTTACCTCTGTGCTGTTTCCAGTGTTGAGCCACAGTGTATTCCTGTTATACAGTGATGAGTTGGCCTGGATTAGATTTTGTTAAGGTGGGTATTTTCGGATACTAATGCAGCGTGTTTCATCTGATGTGATCATGTACTGTGTTTTATACATTCTTTCCGTGCAGTTGATGATTATAGGAAACAGGGGAAGGGGAACAGAAAAAGAGGAAAAAAACCCCAATCTTGCCTAAACGGTTCAGCTCTGCTTTCCACTTTTTTATACTTATTTTCATACTTCTGCTTCATACTTTTCCTGCTTCTCCTTTTAGAGAGGAGTTGATGGGGAAAAGAGAGTGTCACAACACTTTTTCTCATCACTTGTGACTCCTGCCATACTGCACAAACAAGCAGAAGATGCCGGTCATCAGAACCTTCTCTAGATCTCTTTTTCCTGCTCTTTGTAACAGGAAGCATCCTGAACTGGACCATTCCTACTTATTCAGCAACAGCTGAATAGGAATTGTTGTGAGACAGGCTTATAGTGAGCGCTTCATAGCGAGGTTGTTTTCACTGGTGGCTGGGTGGGAATCTGTTAGCACTCACAGTGGCTAACATTTAGAAGTTTTAGCCCAGTGGTAACTCTCCCACTTTTCATCCCCATTTCTATTTTCACATTACTCCTCCTATTCTGACAAACCTACGGCCTTAATTCCTTAGCAAGCACAGCACTCTCTTGTACAGTAATTAGAATTGACAGAGAAAAATAAGATCCTATATATTTAATAACTGAGTGTAAAGAACAAAAGCTACTGTATCAGTTTGTATAGCCATCACAGTATTTTCATACATACCTGAGAGGTCTTTTTCCATCTTTGCTGATAGTTTAGTTCTCTTAACTTTTTATAAAGTACATTTCAAAACATGTAACACTCCATATATTCCAGGTATCTTAAAAGGACAGAGTAATTTCAACAGCACTAATTTAAAGGAAACTTTTCAAATTAAATCAGCTTAACAAATATGCAGAAATCCAGAAATCCTTGCAAATCATCAAGATCAGAGAGATGCAATGTATTATTTTATCATAGGTGGCCCAAAGAGAGCTCAGAAAATTTCATCTACTTAGACACAGTTTCTATCTCATTTTCATGGCTCGGAGAGTGGAAGGAAGAAATGGTTGCTACTCATTCTAAGATCAGTGTTGATGCCTTGTGAGGCATGTAGAATGCCAGCTGAGACCATTCAGCTGAGGAATATCAATGAGCATCTTGCAGGATTTCCTTTAGCCTTTCTAAATATACATGCTATCTGCTTCTATTGGTGTCAGGCAACTTGGAGAGGAAAAGCAGGATGGAGAAGGAGAACGGAGAACAGAGAACGGAGAACGGAGAGGGGAAGGGGAAGGGGAAGGGGAAGAAAAGCTTTTGCATGATGAATTATTAAATGTTAGATTAATAATTATGTGCCTTTCAATGCACAATGTGCCTAGGTATATCCACCTTTAATTGGAGCCAGATGAAGAAACACTAGATCAGGTATCAAAACTAGCCCTGTTTCATAGGCATAAAATGTAAACTGGGTGAATGTCTTGAGTCTATTTCAGACATTCCAGGAGCTATAGGTATAAGTCACACACAGTATTGCCCACCCTTATTTAGATATATGAGTAGCCAAGGCCAAACTCAGCAATGAATGAAATTTCTCATGGAAGACATAGAGAAAGGAACGTAAGTCTTAAAGGTAAGAAAGTTTCTGATACAGCCATGGAGTTCACATATCTGTGAAGTTCAAGATCATAGGAAAATCCAAAGAGCAGTTAGGAGATTTCCTAAAACTACCCAGAAAATCGCTAAGACTTGCTCTTTCCCCACTCAGGAAGGAAAACATCATCAAACCTCCCTTACTACAGTCTTCAATGACCTTGAGGATCTTATCTACCAAGGATAGATGTTTTAATGAAGACTTCTAGAAGGAAAAAAAAATATTCCAGTAGCTGGAACTCCCATCAGTGTAGCACACACCAACTAACTAATATTTATCATTGGACCATGAGTTGCTTTGCCATGCCAAGATCTACCTCCCAGAGCCTCCCAGCTGTACCTTCTATGAAAAACCTACAACCAGCTCTTTCCCGCAAGAAAAAAAGGTTTTGAAAAAAAGTTTGAAATACCATTTTTAATGGGCTAATATTGTTTTCTCAATGGTTCCACTGCTCTCAGTATGATTAACATTTGCTATTATAATAATTAAAATAAGGTAGTTGAAGCTGATAATTTGGAATGTTGCTTGTCAAATTGCTGCTTTCCCTGCTTTAAAAACTTTCTCATTACTACCACTCATATTCTGGGTTACTCTTACTTCAATTACTAANTAATAATAATAATAATAATAATAATAATAATAATAATAATAATAATAATAATAATAATAATAATAATAATAATAATAATAATAATAATAATAAAAAAAATTTACATCTTTATCTGCCTACAACAGTTGATCTATAATCCACTGCAATGGAAGGTGGCAGATTTCACAAGACAACAGGTTAGGGCTTTCAGGCTAACATGTCCTTGAGCACCACAACAAAGTGAAAGGATCCATGCAAAATCCTCAAAAAATATTCCGCTAGCCATTTCAAATTGTTGTACATATTTCTGCTTCATAACACAGCCTTTTGCCCTGCTCAATGCTTGTTTTGTGAGCCCATAAACATTACTGCACCAAGAAAAACCAATCCAAGAAACTGATTTAAGCAGTTGGTCAACATCCTTCTCATTCTTCTCATTGCAGCTGTAGGCAGTTTTCCACTGGTGGTCTTGCCAAAACCATTGCAAAAGTTGCTTAGTTGTTGGTTGTTGGCTTGTAAAACTGAGACTGATTATCAACAAAATGTGAAATGTGATTCCACAAGTTGCAGTTGCTTTGAAGTGACCACCATTACAGCATCAACCTTGAAAATGATGAAGGCTAACTGATAAGAGTTAGATCACAGAGATTTATGTCCCCTAGGACCTTTAGATTTACATCTGCTTCTGCTGAGTTTTGGGGGTGAAGTAGTACACAAGCATCACTGAAGGTATA
The DNA here is from genome assembly GCA_013396995.1 of Dicaeum eximium. NCBI lineage: Eukaryota > Metazoa > Chordata > Aves > Passeriformes > Dicaeidae > Dicaeum > Dicaeum eximium. The sequence goes on along the minus strand of VWZP01008289.1, from coordinate 85,777 downwards.
ACATGAGCGAATCAAGTGAAAAAAATATATTCCTTATACACTGGTTGCATAGATACAGTGACATTGTAGCAGCATACCATCAAGCAGTATTCAGCTCAGCATCAATTAGATATGCTGAATATAACCATGGCCTAAACGTTTCAAGGACTGCAACACAGGTTTTTAAATTACATTTTTTTTATGATTTCCAAGTACTTGGTGCTTTTATAGATCTTTCAAACCACCATGATGTTTTGGTCTCACAAGCAAATGTGACCCCAAATGTAAAATACATCCTTACATCACAATTTGGCTCTTAGGTTCATATTTTCCATCCACTTCAAACCCTTCTTTATCTACCTCCCAAAGCACATTCTAGTTCAAATCCCATTATACCTTACTACAAGCATACTTAAAATTGTGTCTTAAGCCTTACACGTATAACAGAGCAGATTTGACCAAGCCTTGACTAAGAAATAAAGTTTCTATTAAAGTCAATATATTATTAATAAATATTCTTTGTTATTCTTTGTCAGTTCTAAGAGAAACCAATACTCTAGGTAAACTAAACACTACTCCACGAAGCAATGACACCACACTAAATTGAAATCTGTTAAAAGAATTTGTTTCAAAGGCAATGCAAAGATATTCACAGATGTATTGCTTTATTTGTGAGGCAAGACAATAGTTTTACTTTGTGTACAAATGCTCATTATACATAAAGGAAAGCAATCACATCCTGTCCCTCTTTCTGCAAATGATAACTATTTTTAGTGCTGAAAGTCCTTGAGAAATACACTGCAGCAGAACAGAGGGAGCTTTTCCAGCTTTATGTACATGCTTTCACGTATATCTTCAAAAAATATGGAAAATATGGGAAACATCAATTCCTTTGGAATGTGAGTGAGAGAACGTAGAGACTTTGGATGTTTTCACTAGGGAATAAGTAAGCAAACTAAAAGGATGCAGCAACAGAAATCAGAAAACAGAAATTACTCTTTTTTCTCCTCTTTATGACTGAGAAATTTGTATAGCAGATACTAACAAAATTCCCCATTGAATCACACTAAAGACTGTGATTAAAGCATGGCTCATAATTTTTGGTACAAAGTGAGCTCCTCTGTGATATAGCTTAACTAAAACCAAAAAATGCCATGCATCTTGCATTAGCAAAAAACAATCACAAAAGAAATAGAGTATGTACAACATACTCATACATTAGACAAAGAGAATTTTTTTATAAAGTGTTGTTATTATTTTACTGTGCCTTCAACTTAGTTCTCAGTATAAACTATCTGTATAGTGGAAGAAATATGTATTCATTATAAATTGTGTAGACAAAATTTATAGAAACAAATCTCTGTATTTTTTTTCCCTCTTATTTCAGAGCTAACTGACTATTCTACCCCTGCTCTTAAGCACAATGAAAGTTTGTTGAATTATTAGTAGTTTGGATTGCATATTGATTTAGTGGAAATCATTACATAATAAAATCAAAAGTATGTGAAAGAAAATTGTGTAGAAGAAGCAATTCAATCACTGTGACAGTTAAACTCATAAGAGAGAAGGTGCAAAATGTGCTTGTACTGCTTTTCAGTAAATCTCAAGTGGTAATTTTTTCAAAAATTCAGTCCAGTTTGTTTATTAAAAAAAAACCAAGCAAACATGACCTGTAGACACAATTTTTTTACCTCCTCTGCTGATCTCTGCTTACATTTTGGTCTGAAAGTCTAAGTCTGTAGTGACACAATGGGAATGCAAGCCTTAGAATTATCTTGGCAATGCCTTCAGGTTGGAAATAACTATCACTTTGTGGATCCATTTCATCTGTACTCAGTCCTTTAAATTGACCAGAGTCATAAATAGCCCTCACATATTCCAATACCACAAAATAAAACATTCATCTTTTATTGACTCCCTAGTGATGTGCCCCTCTATCTACCGTCACCAGAACCTCATTCTCAGGATACCAAAATGAGAAAGCTTCAGACTAGATGTACAGCTTAATATTTTCTTTTTTCATAAAAAATGCTGAAATTTCTAACAGGATTTGTGAAATATTCCTGCAAGTGGTAACAACATTGCCAGCAACCTTATCTTTTCACCAATGAGTGTTGTCTCTACCGGTAACCAAAACAGTGATAACCATGAAAATAAATAATATGTTTGTATCTTAAACTTATGAGACCCTGGTCAGCACTGCCACGGCTAACCATTCTTTTACCTTATTGCTTGAGTGACCTGCTTGAAAAAGGAAGAGACTTAATTGTGAATGATTTCACCATTTCAGTGAAAAGCAATCACATTTGTGACTAGACCATTTAGAATTCAATCTGGCTAAGAACATCAAGAATAAAAGGAAAGGCCTCTTCAAATGTATCAATAACAAAAGGAATATATTGGGGAAAATGTGGGCCCACCACTGAATGGAATAGGCACCCTTGCAGCAGGAGTTGCAGGGAAGACTAAGATATTGAATGCCTTCCTTGCTTCAGTCTTCACTACAAAGGATGCTCTCAGGAACTCCTGACCCAGGAGACCAGGAAGAAGGTCTGAAAAAAGGAATTCTTCCCCTTGATTTAGGAAGATTGTGTTAGAAACCATTTAGTCAAGCTTAACATCCACAAGTCTGTGGACCCTGAAGGGATGCACCCATGAATGCCAGGGGAACAGATGGACATTATTGCTATTCCACTCTCTATCATCTTTGAGAGGGNGAAGGGGAAGGGGAAGGGGAAGAAAAGCTTTTGCATGATGAATTATTAAATGTTAGATTAATAATTATGTGCCTTTCAATGCACAATGTGCCTAGGTATATCCACCTTTAATTGGAGCCAGATGAAGAAACACTAGATCAGGTATCAAAACTAGCCCTGTTTCATAGGCATAAAATGTAAACTGGGTGAATGTCTTGAGTCTATTTCAGACATTCCAGGAGCTATAGGTATAAGTCACACACAGTATTGCCCACCCTTATTTAGATATATGAGTAGCCAAGGCCAAACTCAGCAATGAATGAAATTTCTCATGGAAGACATAGAGAAAGGAACGTAAGTCTTAAAGGTAAGAAAGTTTCTGATACAGCCATGGAGTTCACATATCTGTGAAGTTCAAGATCATAGGAAAATCCAAAGAGCAGTTAGGAGATTTCCTAAAACTACCCAGAAAATCGCTAAGACTTGCTCTTTCCCCACTCAGGAAGGAAAACATCATCAAACCTCCCTTACTACAGTCTTCAATGACCTTGAGGATCTTATCTACCAAGGATAGATGTTTTAATGAAGACTTCTAGAAGGAAAAAAAAATATTCCAGTAGCTGGAACTCCCATCAGTGTAGCACACACCAACTAACTAATATTTATCATTGGACCATGAGTTGCTTTGCCATGCCAAGATCTACCTCCCAGAGCCTCCCAGCTGTACCTTCTATGAAAAACCTACAACCAGCTCTTTCCCGCAAGAAAAAAAGGTTTTGAAAAAAAGTTTGAAATACCATTTTTAATGGGCTAATATTGTTTTCTCAATGGTTCCACTGCTCTCAGTATGATTAACATTTGCTATTATAATAATTAAAATAAGGTAGTTGAAGCTGATAATTTGGAATGTTGCTTGTCAAATTGCTGCTTTCCCTGCTTTAAAAACTTTCTCATTACTACCACTCATATTCTGGGTTACTCTTACTTCAATTACTAAGACTTTTTGGGTTATCTTATTTGTGTTTTAAAGAAAATATTTTAATCAACTGTAATGAACAGCACTCGTAGTTTACAATTTTCATGATCCAGCAATAACATATCCATATACCATGTGATATGACAGTCCCTAGAAACAACATTTGCAATAACAAAAAAAAAGCTGTGGAAAGGATAATTAAATTTTATTGCATACAGAGAAATCACACTACCAGTTTTTACACCAGATCATGGAATATTATATTTTCAGGCAGTATATAAAAATATTGCATACAGCACAAAGAAAATTATATGTCCACTGNGGACTGGAAGAAAGAAAATGTCACCACCATCTTTAAAATTACTATCTTAGAAAAATTAATTTAGTCTTTTCTCTAATAAAAATTTCAAAATTAATCTATTTGTTTTCCATATGTACATAAATTTTCCCAGTATTTTTTTATTATTAGTTTATGGTCACTCAAAATGAAAAGCAGCATCTCACACATCCCTCTTCAGGTGATTTTTAATTTCTTTATTTACGACATGAATGTTTGCTCATGGCTTGGACATGTGCACTCTTCACTGGATAAAAATCTGTCTGGATGGCGAAGCCCTGAGAGTGGTGGTGAATGGACACACATCCAGCTGGCAGCCAGTCACCAGTGGGGTTCCTCAGGGTCAGTACTGGGGTTAGTCCCTCTTGTCCTACCTGGATGAGGGGATCAAGTGCACCCTCAAACAGTTTGCAGATGACACCAAGTTGGGTGGAAGTGGGGATCTGTCTGTGGGTATGAAGGCTCTGCAGAGGGTTCTCAACAAGGTGGATCAATGTTCCAAGGCCAGTGGAATGAGATTGAACATGACCAAATGTCAGGTCCTGCCCTTGAGTGACAAGAACCCCACAGAGCACTACAGACTTGGGACTGGAAAGCTGTGACTGCTCAACAGCAGCTGAACATAAGCCAACTATGCCATGGTGGCCAAGGAGCAGTGGCCCCTGGCCTATATGAGGAACAGCGTGGCCAACAGGGCAGTGACCTTCCCCCATTCTCAGAACTGGTGGGTCTGTACCTCAAACCCTGTGTCCAGTTCTGGACCTCTCACTGCAGGAAGGGCTTTCAAGGGCAGGAATGTATGCAGAAGGGCAACAGAGTGGGGGAAGGGTCTGGAGCATAAGTTTGGTAAGGAGCAACTCAGAGAGCTGGGGGTGTTCAGCCTAGAGTCTACTCAGGATAGACTTTATTGCTGTCCAAAACCACTTGACAGGAAGCTGTAGCCAGGCAAGGATTGATCTCTTCTCCCAGGCAGCAAATGACAGGGCAAGAGGACAGAGTGTCAAGGTGTTCCCCAGGAGGTTTAGATTAGATATTAGGAAAAACTTCTTCACCAAAAGGGTCATCAAGTGCTGGAACAGGCTGCCCAGGGGAGTGGTTGAGTCACCATCCCAGGAAGAATTTAAAGGCATGTAGATGTGGTATTTGTGGACATGGTTTAGTGGTGGACTTGGCAGTGCTGGTTAATGTCTGTACTCAATGATCTTAAAGATTTTTCTAACCTAAATGAACCTCTATGATTCATGATTCTGAATAATTTCATATATTTGTTACCACAAATACTTACTAAATACACTTCACCATCTGGGTTACAATTCAGGTCATTTTAAGGCCTCTAATTGACATGATTTCAGTGTGACAGAATGACAGTTACCTATAACAGAAATTCTTTCATATTGTCTAATGTAAGATAAGGAAAGGAAAGCTCCAGAGTTTCTTAAATATCTCTCTGGATTTAAGCAGTTTTCCCTCATATCACAGAGGAGGACATGTGAAATATATTAAGCATAAGGGCTCCAAATATTTGTGTAAGACTGCCACCTCTTACTCATTATGTGGACTACTGATATGAAAGCATATGTGAACATACGGAAGCACACAAAATAATAAAAAATATGGAAAAAACATAAGCATATGTTTGATATATTTGCAGTACATATTAGATGCTTTAAATATCAGAATAAAAAATACAGATGGGTTAACCATATGGTATCACTAGGGCCAACATACACACATAGAAACCTTATTCTTAGATGTCTTTCTGAGGACAATATTTTAACACAGATAAAAAACACCTAAGGGTTAAGGGGCGTTGCAGGTGTACAGGAGTATTTCTACAATAGTAGACAGTAGACAGGAGTATTTCTACCTTTTACCGTGGATACCAGCTGTAAAACCAGTGATCTCACTGGCATAACAGCAGGTAAGGATTTGTCCTACATGCTCATAAACTGATAATATCATAGCACACATAATCCAAAAAAGTAAATTATTTCTCATCCATGACTAAATATTAGTCTAGAACCAAGACAGCAGAGACAGCACAAAATAATCCCAAAATATAACTCAGTATGACTGGCAAATCCATGGAATAATGCATGATTTGAATATGGCATGAATTTGTGACCAGGAGATCAGAGTTTTTGCAATACAGCCAATCCAATTTTCCAACCCATTAAAAAAAAATAACAACCAAAACCACAACAACAACAACAACAACAACAACAAACCTAAAAAAACTCCCACACCACATGACTAGCAAGAGTTAGTGAGAAATGGTCAGTGAGATAAGAAAAGAATCAATCAAGGAAAATATCTCTGACCAGCAGAAGTCGCATAAATCAGAGATATACTACTAGATAAGAGAATTTTTCTCAGTTGCTAATATTATTGCCTGCAACTGGAGATTGGGTCACAAACATTGCTTTGTGACTTTTTTAATATAAAAATAAAACATGAGAGTCCTGCGCAAAGAGCAGTCTGAAAAACTATAGGGGAAGGTGCAGTGAGGATAGAAAAGGAGATTTCAAAGGTCAGTGCTCTAAGGAACATTAATTGGCCAATATATTATGTTTTCTTTAATACTTTTTGCTCTTTTTTTTCAACATTTTGTCCTATATATTGATAGCACCCAAATAGTTTTGTCCTGTTTCTCAGCCAGATCATCTGGGGAAATACTTGGTGAAATACTCTGGCATCATGTTTAAATGAGCTCACCCTTTATGGGCAAAGCAAAGCTTCTGCTGACATATGAGAGACAGAAAATAAACACTACCTTTTGTAAATAACTGTTGATAAGCAAGTTATTTTTATTTCATAACATCTATAGCCAGTGTTTAAAATATTTTGGTCTTTATTCAGTACATAATAGAGGCAATTGCTTAATAATAAAAATGTGTGCAAACCTTCATTATTTTCAAATCATATATTTATGTTTTCTTTCATTAAGGGAACAGAACTAAGAAAGAGTCTTGCCATCTGTTGAACATGACCAACACTGCATGTTGATCAGGTATGTGGGTGCAAATCTAAGTATATATGTCCAGATGTAAACATAGGCAAAAAATGTGGTGATCTACTTCTTTTCTCTGGATTAAGTACCTTTTATTAGAATAACCTATTTCAAGGGCAAATTCTTTGGGGAATAAAACCTTAGGAGGTTTTACTTGATTTTCTAGTTTATAGCAAAATCAGAGTATTTATACTTCCAAGCATGAGTTTTCATTTCAACTGAACAAACCCTGTAATGCTGAGGAATTAACAAGAGTCATGGTATTTGCAATGGGACCAAAGAAAAAAGCAAAAGCTCCCATTGCAGCTTTTGAAATTAGAGAAACCGCCAGAAGTAGGATTAACATCAGTGAACAGTTGTTTTTAGCTGACTTTGCCATCATTGATGACACTAAAACATTAATTCAGTTTAGCAGCTGACTGACTAAGAAAAAGTTAATATGACAAAAGTTGACTGACTAAGCAAAAGTTAATATGAACAATAATAACTGTTCTCTGTGGAGAGTTATAACAATAATGTCCTGCCAAAGCCTGGCAACAATAAAGATGAGAAGTGTTTGGAAAATATTTTTATATATTACAGAATTTCTTTTCAAAATCTGTCAGACCGGTCAGAGTTGGGTGACACAAAATCACAAAGAAGCTGAGCTGATACTGTGAGCAAAATTTACTCAGAACAGTAAAAAAACACGGAATCTGTTTATTCAGCCAGGTTCAGGAAATTCGTGCAAATAAGGCATGTGATAGTGATATCTATCACTATCTAATAATTTCAGATTTCAAAATCAGTAGATAATATTTGTGTTTGTTCTAAAAATCTTGAAATAATCTCTTTTCTGGTGTTGGTGTTTGTTCTAAAAATCTTGAAATAATCTCTTTTCTGGTGTTAGAACAACCAATGCAGCCTTCATATTGCATACCTGGCTCCACTGATTCTAAGGTAGTACATGGGATTCACATAGTAGTTTAGGAACAAGATCAGTAAATATTTGCCAGTTTCTTTCATCCAATATTGTAGTTTGTTCAGAATGTAATTTACCAATAATTCTCAGAGCATTTTATAAATGTGAAGCTAATCTTCACAGTATTGTTCTTAATAACTCAAAGAATTATTTGTACTCTTCAGTTCAAAAACCACTAAGCATATGCCCTTGCCTGATCTTGTGTCTACTCTTCTAGCAAATGCAAATGTCAGAAAATGAATAGGTGTTTCTGCTAAGACAATCACTTGTTTCTTATTCTATATATTTAAATTGGTTTTAATCATCAACACTTCATATATAACACATCCTTTATCCCTCCCCACTGTACACACACTCTAAATTTAATTAAAATAACTGAAATGGAACTACAGATAATTTGTTTTTTAAATAGACACATGCTCCATTTACATAAAACCCATTAGTTTGCATTAAATACAAATTAGCTGCTGATATGAGTTAAATCACATATAAATAGTTCAGAATAGCCTCAAACCCATATGTTTTAATTAATATAACAGTTAACCAGATTTATCAGCAAGGTAATAAAGACTCTCACTCATTCAGTCTTTTGTACAAGAGGCCAGAGAATGAAGGGCTGCCCTGTAACATTATTATTTTACCAACCAAATAAAGGTACAGAAAAGGTAGGAGAAATACACTGATTCATGCATTTATAACAATTATACTGCTTTAAAATGATTCTGCAACTGCCATACTAAAGGCAATGAGAACAAAATCTACATTGTGAAGAGGAAATGAAGATGTTGAAAAACTTTTAAGTTTTGAACTTCTAGTTGTTGCAGAAAATTGTGGATATCATAAAAGAACTGTGAAGACACTCTTTTTTACTACCTTTTGAACATAAAAGTAAACTATAATATAACAAAAGAAGGATTTAAGACACTTCTTAAGAAATTGTCATATGATTAAAGTAGTCATTCAAAACTTCAGGCTCTGACATTTTCCTCCAACAGCTAGAAATACCAACAAAATAGTGTCATTCATTTCCCCATCTTTCAAATGGTTGCAGCACTTTATTCATATGTGAGTTCTGCAATTAGTGAGCTTGCTGAAACAGAGCAAAAGACTGCCAAAAGCTCATCCTAATGGCACCCTGCTAGTAAACGTTTTCCCAAATTTGTACCTACACAGGTCCATAAAGGATTCGGACCTATTTCGGCATATACTTCAGGAACTTTAAAATTGCAACACATTTTGAGAAAGCATATATGTAAAGGCAACAGAAGTGGTGTCCTTGAGCTTTTCATAGAAATTCAAAATTCACAAGATGAGAGGGATCTTTAAACAGTGGTGTTTAACAAATCAAAGAAACAGCATTCCCTGGAAAGCAAAACATGACAAATTCAGTACCACTGTAATGAAAGGAAAAGACAGGCAAAAAAAGGTAGTTAAGTAGTCAGGCTATATACATTCTTTGCCAGAATAGAGAGCAATTGAAGTAGCACTAATGTAGGAATTGTACAGCCATTACAAGTTTTGGACAAGTTAGACTATCAGATGTTGTAAATCATTCACATTGTTTTGCTGCTATGGTTACACAAGGGCATAGACAATACTGAACAACTGGACATCCAGTTTAATATCAAGTTTAAGAAGCTGAGCCACATCATCATGCTATGAAAAAGCCAGGCCTGAGTGATACACCATGTTGCAAGGCCAAGCTCTATTTGTGCAAAAGTTGGACTGAAATTCATCCCCCATCCACACAGTAGAAAAGTTCCTTCCTGAATTAATGTGATAAATTTAAATCTGCTCTTTGTATTCCTTAATGTTTTTAGGATCTGGTCTTTAACTTGCATTTTTTAAAAAGTAAAGATAATTTTTTCTCAATTCCAAATAAAGGTGCATCCAATACACAGGAGTTGGACAGAAACATCAAAACTAAAATGCCCTAACTAAAATGCCCTAATCGATTGTAGAATTTAACATGGTATATAAGTATTTATATTTAACAGAAGGAGAATTTGAGCTGATGTTTCTAATTTGGTATGCATATACACTCAAAGTAATTTTATTCTGTTCAGTCAGAAAGAACAGAGCATAATTAGAAAAGAATTAGTCATCCTAGATTCACTGATTCATATTAGCAGTGTTTTACATGAAGTATTAATATATGGTGCATAATATACTATGTGTCTTAATTTTTAAATGATTTAGGAATTTTAAATGCAAGTAAGGTTCTCTAATGTATAACGACTGACACTAATACTCCAAAGAAACGCTCAAAGATTACAATCAAAACCAATTATTAGACATAAAAAATAGGAGAATATGCTACATGATAGCATCTTTGAAAAGAAAGAAGAACATTAATTATTCATATTAAAACAAAAAAATGTGTTTAGCACAACATCTATTTAACATGGATGTTAATTCATACATTTAGCTACCCATGGCAATGGAACAGTCATAATTCCATTTGCATTCCTCCAGAGAGGTAACTACCCATAAAGACTGAGTAATTTTACCCAATGATTATCAGAGAAATAAACAGTGCCAAAACAGCTATTTTGCTTCTTAAAAGCCAGTTTTTTGCAGTAAATTATTCATTGTAAGAAACAGCAGGATAGGCTATGTCAGTTACATCAGTGTCATATTGTATCTGTTCCAAGGTACAACAGGCTAAAACAGGTGTGATGTATCATATTGACGATGGTGGGGGGTAGAGAGACGGGGAGACCGAACAGACCCCAAAATCTGAGTCCTCTCAGAGTCCAGAATCTGATCAGAATCCGGAGTCCGTTCAGAATCCGTCTTTATTGGGAACTCACAAGAGCATATATACTGCTTTAGGAGACTAACAATGTGTACTACAAAGATTTGGTAACAGTCAAATACATCAAACTTATGCATATCACAACATTTCTTTGGCTGACAGTGGTTAATGAAATTTCCCTTTCCCGGAGAGCTGTTTGATAGGATCTTCTTGTAATCTTGACTCAATCTCAGAGTTCCGTTTGCCTTTGCAAGGTGTTTTGTTTATCAATTCCTTTATGCTAATAAGGTCCAAGGTACTATCAGTACCTTGTGTATTCCCACAGTATCACAACAAAAAGTGGAGCATGAATGGACAAGTAACCCCCAAAATACCCAAATATTTTCAGGGTAATTCAAATATAGCTCAATGTAGAAACATAAATGAAGAAAAATCTAACCTTTTTTAGAAATTGCAATCACTAACCAAAGATCCAAGCCTTGAAAACTTTTGAGTACAACTAATCAGAGAAGATTTGTGAACACATCTTTACTCAGGACTAGGATAAAGTTAACAGAAAAACATTTTCAACTGTTTTGCTGTGTTTCAACAAATAAATGTTCTATCTCCAAAAAGCCCAACAAAAATTATTATATCCTGTGGCAGGGTGCTTACACAAAATTGTTTCAGATTGATTATTTTCTATAATCTAAGGTCCTGTAAAAATCCTTTAAAGCAGGTATTTCACATAAGGCTACATAGTCCTGTAATCAAGTAATAAGTATTCTGACTTCTATTTTAAAAATTTGATTTAGGGTAAATTCTTAACCCTCCAAATTAGCTTCTGAAGCTCAGAGATTTTCACGAAACAAAACTTCTAATAGTTATTTCTTTTCCTCCCCCATCCTAAGAATCCTTTTTTTTTTATTCCATTGATTTTCCCAGATTATGGTGAGACAGGCTTCTCAAAGACAATGAAAAGAGACACAGAAATTACTTCACACTAGCATTGACTCAAGGCCCTTCTATTCATACAGGCAGCATTGAGGTTATATTTTAGTCAAATCTAGTTTCATTAAATGACATTGTAGATACAGTTTTCTCAGTTTTGAACAGCAGTTGCAATGTAATTAATACCACAATGGAATAATGTAACTGAGGGGCATATTGTTATTAATCAAATTCCAATATCAAGCTGGCTGCTGTAATAATGGGAGCAATTACTGACTGATGAACTGTTCAGCCTGGAAACTGACCCTAACTAAATCCTGCCTTTCCAAAAAGGAGCAGACAGGCAGAGACCTCAAAATAACTTGTTTCTAGTACTTCCATGACATAGATCCATGCCAAGTACTATAAAATGTGAGGCATTACATTTTCAAATGAAGAACAAAAGAATGTAAGAATGTCAGGACCTGAAAATACAAGTCAATAAAAAGTCTTCTTTAAACCAAAAATGCAAGATTTACCCTCTCATGGTCATGAAACTTTGTGATAAATGCTGAGAACTTCCCCAGGCTGTGTGGGTAACTCCTACCAATGTGAAAGTATTTAGGTCTTCTGTTTAGAATCTAAAGAGATCTTAATGATTTATAAGTCTACACAGGTACACATGGAGATGTTAAAGCAGACTAAAAATGCCTGTGATTCTCACATTACTGAGGTTACAGTGTGCCCAACAGCTGATGGTGTTTGTACCATGTACATAGGACTATTATCTTAATTCTTGAAGCAATGCAAAGCAAAACAACAGCCACAACAACCAAAAGAGAGAAGAGGGTGATAGGTTTTTTCCCCACCTGGATTTCCTGAAAAAGCAATGTGGCATGCTTGTTGACTTTGAATAGCTTCCTTCCCAAAACTTTCATTCTGAACTGGCAGTTTTCTGTATTGCTTCTGAGATCCGGGGAGGATCTAAAAACCATGTTCAAGCAGAAATTTAGTCTGTCATCTAAATCTCCTGGCTGCTGCAGCAGACCAGAAATGCTACAGAAGTGACAGCTCCTTCACAAGTGCCTGGGATACATGCAGCACTTCGGGAGAGCAGAGTACAGGAAGAGCTTTGTAGTAGTAAGCACTGTAACAGAAAAAATCAAAACCAATAAGAACAAGAAGACTATGTTGTGAAAAAATATTGCCAATATTACCAGCTGCTACAGGATAGTATCCTTCCAATTCTACTACTGCGAATAAGTATCTTAAATCCATGTTCAGCAATGAAGTATCCCATTCTATCTCAATAATTAGAATTATTGTTTAAGTAGGATTATGTAGGATTTGTGATGTTGATTCGTGGCTGGGTTAGAAGGTTTAAGGGGAGATTTTTTTTTTTTTTTTAACAGACAAGGATTTACTGGGACTGACAGGGATTATCTCTAAGAGTTTCTTTGCTAATAGAAAAACAGAACTCTGGACTACTGTCAAAAAACTAAAATAATATTTTCAGGCAGAAAAGTTTTAGGCTAGATAGTCCCTTGGTTAAAAATATGAAATGATATAATATTTAGATACATAATCTACAGAATTATGCTTTCCTCTGATTATATATTCTGTATCCAAACTACAGCTACATTTAGACTCACTAAACTGGATTGGCAGACTTTGCGCATATTCATATAGACTGTTGGTTCATACATTAAACTTGGGATATAATATTAAAGTAGAAGTTGACAATGAGGCTATTTATTCTTATGGATTTAATTACTTTATGTAACATAGAACCAATTGAAGAGAATGAGATCACAAAGGAGACAGTATCCAAGAGATCTTTCAGGATTTCACAGCAGAAGCAGTTTGTGTAGATTTTTGTTTAATTTCATTTCCTTTCACAGAATCCAGACTTCTGTGTTCAAATTTTTAAAAACACCTGTATTAACACTACATTATTTGAAGAAGGACTGATTTTTCCCTGGGCTCTTTTGCAACCCACTTTTACATTTCTCTACAATAAGAATTGGAATGTTTACTGGTTGTTTGAAATTCAATTTGCATTCATACCTATTTCAGATGTTTTGAAACTTGATCTAATAACATTTATTGGCTTGGAAGATCTGGACATTTCTTTTACTAGGGACTATGAATGAATGACTTCTCTCTTCACAGCAATCATGGCGATTATGTTAGTGATTTTGGTTTGTCAGGAATTCACCTTGCATTTCCATGTATTCATAATAAATGCACTCCTAAAATACTAAATACATCACCAAGCTATCAGATTGGACAAAGGCAGCAAACTATGTCCTGAAAGAAATGCACAGCTACCTTACCTGTCCAGAGTCCAGGGCACTTTGCGCAGGGAAGGCTGTGAACCACTGAACTCAGCTGGAGCTTCCTACATTAAAAGCCATCCTAAAAGCCTTGAAAAATTGTCCTGATATTTGGGCTAAAGCTAACCTCCCACTCTGCAAGAACATTATCCTGTTGCAATTCTGGCTATCAACCAGCAAAAAAAAAGAACTGAAAATTCTTCCTTATTTAAATAGCTGAATACTCATTTACTGCTGGGAAAATTTTTATCTAAAGCATTTTACAGGGAAAGCAGCTATTCTCTTTATGTTCCTCCTTTTATAAACACACATATTCAGCCCATATAGTTTATGAAACATATACAGCATTTGGCTTGGTCAGGCAAGAAGGTGTTCTTAGTTCCACTGTTCTCATCTGTGATATGGATGAGGTGAGTAGAGTAGTGAGGGCTGTTTCGTTAAAGAGGTTAATTGAAACTGAAATTTTGAAGCATTGTACAAGATAAAAAGCTTGGAACACTGAAAAGAAATGCAGAGTATATATTTAAATATTAGGAAAAGAAAAAGAGAAAGGGATAATAAACAAATTACCTTTAAAAATCAAGAATTTTAAAGAAATCATATTAAATGGACTCTGAATAATGTGGAATGTTTTCCTCCTCTAAAATGCAGTAGTTAATTATTCTATCATATGAATCAAGAAATGCACTCCTCTGTGAATTTCTCAGTGAAGTCAGATGGACGTGTCCTTTAACTACTGACCTTACACGTGAACAGTATTCCACTATATCCTTAATAGGTTAGATAAACATAATAATTATATTCTACCTTCATTCTGTTGCTACTTGGTAATTGTTACATCAGATAAATAAATTTACAAACTTCTGATTAGAATACAAGATTATAATACAAATAATAATTTGTATTAGTATACAAATTCAGATTGTTCCTTAACTGCAGTTTTAATCAGCCGTGCACATTTATATACAACCTCTGTCATGAGAAACACCAAAAGAAAGTATTCTAGGTGACAGTTAATTTCTAATGTGCCTCCTTAAGTATAGCAATAATTCCATTTCTGATGCAATCTTTGGTCTTGCTAAAGGCTTTTATATTTAACTAAAGATATTGCTAAAGCCTTTTTTCCTTTTAATGTTTTTTCTGAAGTTACTTAGAATTCATAAAGGTAATAACTAATTTTTCATTATATTTTAAAATCGCCTTTTGCATTTCAGTTGAAGGTCTTTTTAAATCTTTATTTCTCATCCAGTTTTTTAGTAAAACTTAAAACTATACAGCTTATAGAATATCCAACATGTGAAGTGATGAAAACTTCAGCAAATTCATCTTTTTTAGGATTTTTTACCTCTTCACGAGGAGCCATACAAAATAACAACATCAGTCTCATACGGTATGACACACATAAGTAAATTTCACTGGGTTCAGTTTTTCAGATCACAGCACAGACTTTTTTGAAGAAACAAGATACTGTTCAAATAAAGGCACGCAAAGTCTGATACTTCTTTCACTACTGTAAATGAGGAATAATGTTAATGAAGGAACAACCAAAAGCCCAACAAATGTGTTGTGGTAGAATAGAATTTAATATTTTTGTCTCCTTTGTTGTCTATCTATCAATATTCATATTCTTGTCGGACACATTTTTATCTGATCAATTTCATTCACATTATAACACTATTGAGATATGGAAGTTGTCTTCTTTACCAGGCTGGAGCAGCCTGTCCTTGAAGGATTGCACCCTGTGGAAAGAGAGAGACCCACATGGCAGAAGTTTTGGGAGGACTGCTGCTCATGAGAGTGGACTCACACCAGAGAAGTTCACAGAGAGTTGTCTCCCGTGGGAGGGACCCCCACGGCCTCACAGGGAAGGACTTCTCTCCCTGAGCAGCAGAAGAAAACCTCGGGTGATGAACTGACCAAAACCTCCACGCCCTGTCTACCTGCAGTCGGTGGGAAGGAGGGAGGGGCTGGGATGAAAAAGGTGTTTTAAGAGTTTATTTTACTTCTCATTATCCTCCCCTGACCCTGTTACTAATAAATTCAGTCTGCTCTAAGCTGAGCCTGTTTTGCCCCTGCAGTGTTTTCTCCTGGTTGTTATCTCACTCACATGAACCCTTTGTTAATTTTTCTCTGGTCAGTCCAGCTGTGCCAGGGGAGGGTGAGGAAGTGGCTTTCATGGGTGCCTGGTGTCGGGCCATCATCAAACCACGACAATTCCCCACCAGCCCCTGCCCTTTGTGACAACAAGGTCCAGCAAAACACTTCTGCATTTTCATTGATTCCTCTGAAGGCTGGCCGTGATTTCCTCATGAAACAGCTATACTGATTCTTTCCCATTATTTTTATCCCAAGGTCTACTAATGGTATTCTTCATGATAATTTTTTTTACAAATTTCTCTGGTACAGCATACCAACTTGATGAAGTGTTCCTTTTCCTAAATTTTGCAGGAATTCATTTGGGTTTCTGAGGTTTCTTTTAAGACAATGTGTTTGTTCATTTTTTTAATGCTAATAGCTCTGTTAGAACATACTCTGATTTCATAGATTTTAATGGAAATAAATGTAATTATTTTACAAATTTTAAGTAAATATCATAAAACAGCAGGTTTTTCCTCTTCCTTCTAAGGTCTTGTTCTAAAACCTCTTCTTCTGACACTGCACAAAATCCTTTCCAACTCACATCTTATAATAAAACGCTGCAGCATTGGGATTCCTAAATGCCCTTCAAACTAATCTGTGAAACAAAGAATTCTCTTAACTTTAGGGTAAAAATTTTATTAGCCATATATAATTTCCATATTCTTTGGATATGGAATATCCAAAGATTTGGATATAATCTAAGGATTTCATCACTAGTCTTCATGGTTTACCAAGTTGCTCATCAACTTTTTAAACTTTCATTATGACTAAACATAATTTAACATTTGACTTGCTAAATTATATGCCCTTTTTCCTCTGAAAACTACTACCACTTTTTGAAGATTTTCTAATAGTTTTTACTACATTGCTAAGTCATTATTCTTTTGAGGTGGAATCTTTTCTTTAATATATATAATCCTTATTGCCTGTAAACTGTAATGTTACCATTTCAGCACTTGCAAGTAATTAACTGGTTTTTGCGGTGTGTTTTAATTTATTTTAACACATTTTTCAAGGACTTCTCTTTTTCAGAGCTCAACATTATTCCATGTGTCTTCTCAACATTTTTTCATTGATGCATATTGAATTTGATTATGTGCTCTTCAAGGTCTTCATAAATGATTTAGACACAGGAGTTGAAAGTATAATATTTGCTGATGATACTAAATTGGGAGGAGCTGCTGAATCTCTCAAAGGTAACAAGATTCTTCAGAAAGACCTCAAAAATTAAAAGGCTGGATAATTACCAAACATATTAAGTTTTAACAACTCAAAAGGGGCAGGTGCCAACTTCTTCTCTCTAGTGACCAGCAATAGGACCCAAGGGCATGGCATGAAGCTGTGTCAGGGGAAGTTTAGACGGGATGTCAGGAAAAGTTTCTTCACCCAGAGGTTGGTTGCACATTGGAACAGGCTCTCCAAGGAAGTGGTCAGAGCACCAAGCCTGACAGAGTTAAAATTTTGGACAATGGTCTCAGGTACATGGTGGAATTCTTGGGGTGTCCTGTGCAAGGCCAGGAGTTGGACTAAATTACCTTTGCGTGCACTTTCCAGCTCAGGATATTATAAGATTATATGACTTCAGGTATTTGGAGAAGTTCTAGAAAAATTCTCCATTTGTAACATTTTGAGGTAAGCTGTGGAGGTTTATCAAAACTGATGGACTAAGTAAAAAACAGCTTCTTCCACTTGCGTTTACCGTTTTATTACTAGACTCTGTTAATTTGTCTAATTGTGGTAATTGGGACATTCTACTACTTCTGTGGCATAAGCTTCACCATATTTTTTTGTCTCACATTGTAAATTGTTTCTGACAACTATTTGCTGCCTTCAACATATGCATATCTGTAAACTTTCCATCCTATTCTGTGCAGTAAACTCAAAGTACTAGTTCTGCCTTTGATTTTGTTCTTTTTTCTTGTTGTAGTTACCTTTCTTTGTCTCTCCTGGTTCCTACTCATTTTTAAATTAACAAGTTGAATGAAAGAAGGTACAGTTCTATTTGTGCTTCTTTTGTCTTCTCTTTGTAAGAAAAACACACCACTTTTCCTCTGGGATTTCCTTCGTTTGAAGACAAATAATTAGAACTGAATGAGTAAAATATGCATAAAATTTAAAAAGTTTGCTATTCAAATGTAAGTTAATATCTTTGAATTACACAGTTACTATAGCTATTATCCTATTAAGGACTTTTTCCTGACAGTAAACATGCCTCAGAATATAGCCAAGGCCATCTTACTCAGAATAACTTCTGAACTTTTTTACTGTTTGCTGAGTGACAAATTTCATATTCTGTTGACTCAGAGATGCAGTGTATTATTTTTTAACCCCTTAGTATTTAAGAATATAAAAACTATCACAGAGTACACCTATTTTTATGTTAAACAAAGATTCTCATCCTTATGCAAAAGATCTATGATTTAAGTTTGCATTTTCATTTTTCCTAATTTTTTTGAAGGAGTCAATCATCAATAAAACTTACGTAGTATTTTTCCTCCCTTTTTTTCTTTGGGAAAAACCCTTGTGATAACAAATGAAATGAGAACTCAATTTACTTTACTCTAATGAACAGCAGCAACATAAACAATCCTCTTTTATGTATAGAAACATAAGATAGAAAGGAAAATCACAATATTTTCATTTTTAAAAACATGTGAAGAGCAACGAAGACAAAATTGAAATATTTCAGGCTCAAGACTTGTTTGTTACAGCATTCACTGACCCCATTATATTTCACCCTTATTACTCTTCTACCACTGCAATATTAAAAGAACAGAAAGAGATCCATACTCACTCAGTCATTTGACCAATTATTTTTGTAAACTTGTGTCTAAATCCATTCTGTGTTTCTGTATTAACCTTGAGTTGCAGAGATTAGTGCCACAGCTTAACAGAGAAGATGATCTGTATTGTTAGTGGATTTTTTCATGTACTTGTACAAATAAGGTTAGATGCAGTATGAAGAGCAAGCTGTAAGTACGTGACATTTTCCCAATTAAGTGTTTTTCATTATATTGAACCATACCTAAAATTCCTGCCACATCAAATTTTGTAACTCTGTTCCATGTGTCATTTAGGATTTGAATTCTGACAGTATCCGACTTTCCAGACAAGAACGATAACTTCTGTTAAAAAATATGTTAATTTTCCCTACTGGTATATTTAACCATGCAATATTTTAAATATATCATGTCAGAAAAAATCCTTTAAAACTTATGTATGTTCAGAAAAAGCCTTTCAATGACTTCTGTATCCTTGAAAAAGAAGAGGTAGATTGGGTCAGATACGATCAGGTATTTGTTTTCACACCTGTAGAGACTTCATATTCAGTCCTTCAGATCACATTTGGGATTTTTAAAATTAAGTAGTAAGTGATGCTATAAAGACCTAACAAATATTTAAAATTATGAAAACAGAAGTATATATAAATCAATTACCATCTTACCATTAGCATCAATTTTGTCCTAATAACACTTATAACTGAGATGTAAGTAAAAATTAGGAGCTTTGGCAGGATAAATATACAACTATTTGTCCAGGTGGATGGTATTTTTCCTTAACCTGGAAAAGGTGCTTTCACTTCAATGTAAGGATATCTTGATGAGAAGCTGTTTCAAGGTAACTGCCACAGTACAGTTATATTAATATGATTATACATATTTCTGCACAGAAAGAGTTCCTAAGGCACTTTCTTATTATAAATGAAACTTCAGAGAATAATTGTTTATTTTGTCTTTTTGGGTTTTTTTTTCTTTCTAAAGATATCCAAAATATTGCTTTATGTAATATATATATAAAACCTGAAGGCCTGGGAAGTTATATTAGCATGATTAAAATAGTCCAGGATGCACCATTTCCCATATGTACCACTGCCAACAAAATATATTACCTGGGCAAGCAACTCAGTATGATTCAGAAGGTTAAACACCTATAGATTTATTAATGACAAAAAAAATTACATTTGCTTTCAATACACTTCAAATAAAAATGAGTGAGGACTAATAAGCCTCAGGGTTTAAGAAAATCATGAGCACTGGAAAAAAAAAATTTAATTCATTCTATGGCTTTCTACTTTAATAAACTAATTTCTGCTATGAAGTTTCTAGCACTTATTTAAGTCAAGCTATTTGACTACACATGCAAAATTTTATCCAACATAATCTGACATACTGATTTGTAGATTTGTCCATGTCATATAATTACCATACTACATCTCCTCCCCTTTGAATCCCTAAAGATATTTACCCAGGGATATGAAAAAAGTAGTTATCTGTGAAATATTTTAGCAACAGATATGAAATTTCAAAAAATTCAGTAATTTTTCCAATTATCCCTCTGTGTGTTCTTAATTGCATAGAAGTTAAACAGTTTTATGATGAAATCTAACAAAGAATTCTGAAGTTCATAATATTAAACTAGATGTTTGTAGCAGAATCACAAAAGTAAATGCAGCTTTTCTGCATCAGTTATTCAGATATCAATGTAGAATATAAAACTCACTTGATTTTCCAGGAGGAAGGACTATGTTCATTCATTTAGGAAAATAGAGCCATTGCAAAACAATCTATTTTGCATTTCCAGTTACACAGGAACTAAAAGACTCTTTCTGGTTTGTTTTTTTTTTCTTTCACTGGCAACAGACTGTAATAATATCATAATTTCATTTTATAATGGGCCCAGCAGTTTCTCTCCCTAATAGTTGTCTTATGCTTTCAGCATCATTGTAATGATTGCAGGACATTAATGCCTCCTGCAGTGGTTAAAGTGTCTTCAGTGTATAACATAACACATTTTTATAAGCAAGTGACACTTCCTTGTGTTTTCTGTTCTCCAAAATAATTTCAAACGCATATTACAAGCTCAAGTAAATATGTCAACTACTAAGACCGCGAAGGGGAAGGGGAAGGGGAAGGGAAGCTTTTGCATGATGTTAACTTCCAGGCTGTGGGGTTCTGCTTCATTTTTCTGTGTTTAAAAGACTTCAGTCAAATTTACCACGGTGTTACAAGACCAGACCTACTAATAACTATTCTAATCTTAAAATATATCAGCTACTTAGGACTCAGTGGTACTGCTAACTCATTTGTCAGTTATTTAATTCTCTGAATGCTTTCATCCAGTCACTACTACCATTATTACTACTGAGTAAGGACATATCTATTGTATAATAGTTACTGTGCTGAAACTGATTACTGTGCTTCATATATCATATATCCCAAGCAAACAGGATGGAATTTTCAGATGTTTAACTGATGTGCTTTCAGAGATTTTAAATGTCAGATACTTAATTTAGAATTCTGCTTTTATATCGAAAGGAATTATTACTTTCAGAGAAAGCAAGGTCAAAAAATCAGATAATGTGACAGAGAAGAAAATAGCTGTATTGCTATGGGCACCGGAATGAAGTCTTTTAGAACATGAAGGCTGTAAGAAAAAGGTGAAGCACAGTAAGTTAGATAAAGGAAAAGAAAATTACAAAGGTGTGCATTGAGCTGCAGTCATCCTGCACTGGGCTGATGATTTATGTCTATTCCCATTGTCTGAGATGCAGTATCATTAACTGATAAACTGTAACACAAACAGAAAAGGTCCAATGTCACAGTATGTCACAGTACAAACTGGCTAGTACTGGGCAATTAATTTGGCTATAGATAAGAAACCCAGCTGGTCCCATAAACCAGCCTGTGGGTTGACAGACAGGAACCTCAACCAATTATGTTCCATCCTAAGCTGCAGACATCTCACTGGTTTGGGAGCTGGGTGGTGTTAAAAGATCAGAACAATGAGCTATCCTGTCAAATCCCCTTTATAAAGAGGGGTTGAACCAATAAATGCTCTCTGTTGCCACATGAACATCAGGTGTGTGGTCGTCTCTGTCTCTGACCCATCCCTCATCACATTACAGTCCAGAACCTAAATATGTTCCATTTATAAGAATATGGCCATCAAGTGTGGCATCCCATGGGGATCTGGAGCTGGCTCGCCCCTGGGATGTCACTCCCTAATCTCCGCCCCGGTTGCCTGAGAGATGGCATGCCCATCATTTTGAGCACACCCTTTTCTCCTCCCCTGTTCTAGTGAGTTCTACTCTGTTCAGTTTGTGATTGGTTGGTGGTTCTATCAGTTTTGTACCCTCTCACCCTCATTGGTTTATGTATACCTGGACCCTCCTTAATCTTCCTAATGCTCTATCTGATTGGCTATCCCTTTCTGTTATATACCCTGTTCTCCCCCCTGTTCGGGGAGACGTCAGTCCCTGCACTTAGTGGTCCCCAGGTGTCTGTTGCACGTTGGCAGCCCTAGGGGAATAAACTGCTGAACACCATACTGCGTCTCCCTCAGCTTCCTTTGGTGGATACCGTCACACTAGCAAAGCGACGAGGAAGGGAACAGCGGCTCCTCCTGTCTCTCCCCAGGCGACGGTCTCGGGGAANGCCGCAGCTGGCGCCCGAACAGGGACTTTTGGATTTTCCTTAAACCCCTGAGACCGTCCCGGATTCGGCATTGCGGCTTGGAGCGCCAGACTCCCAGGACTGAAGGTCCCTTCATTATTCGAAGGCCCCTTCAGCTGGGTGAACCGCCAACCTCCGTCAAACCAATTTTGAAGAGGCCTCGACAAAAAGAAGAAGTTTGGGAAGAATTCCCCTTTCGGATCGGAAGAGAGTCCTGAGCCTGAGTGTCGTCGGACCCCCGATCCCCCAGAGGAGCAGTTCCTGCCACCTAAGGACCCTGCCTGAAGGATTTTGTGAGTTTGTGTGGGATTTATAGCCAGGCAGGTGCGGCAATGGGGAACAAGGCTGCAAAAGCATCCCCTGCTGAACGGAGCGTTTNCCCTGCTGAACGGAGTGTTTTTCTCCAAGTTCAGGCTACCCTTGTTGGGGAAAAGGTTTCATTCAAAAAGGGAGATTTGGTTTCGTTTGTTCGCTTTCTTTTCAGACATTTTCCGAGCTTAATTCGGGAAGATTTAAGTTCTCCGTCTTTTTGGGACCGAGTTGGGGTGTTGTTATACAGAGAACAGATTAAGGGGAACAAGGGAGTTTCTAAGTTCTATCCTTTGTTTCACATTTTTGTTCAGTTATCAAAACGGGGAAATGTTGGGAATCCCAGTTCTGCCCAGTTACAGTGTTCCGTCCTCCCTGATCCTAGTCCCTCTGTCCTTTCCCCTGC
>VWZP01008289.1:5904-55312 GCA_013396995.1 Dicaeum eximium | reverse complement strand
AGTGTTGGCTGGGAAAGTCTGCCAATGCTACATCGGCCGCCCGAAGCGACCTGCTAAGGGACAAGGAGACCACCAGGCATGCCACTCTCCAAAATCGAGCTGCGATAGACTTCTTGCTCTTAGCCCATGGTCATGGCTGCGAGGAATTCGACGGCCTCTGCTGCTTTAACTTATCGTCTCACAGTTCGAGCATCCAGAGTAACATCCAGAAACTACAAGACCTTGTGGGTGATCTGCACACAGCCAAGCAGGACAAGGACTGGTTGGACTCTCTTTTCAACAATTGGGGCTTCCCTGGGTGGGCAAGTTGGATTTTTAAAAGTCTTATTTGGATTGTGTTTGTTATTGCACTTGTTTTTGGCATTTTGTCATATTTTTTAAAATGTGCTCAAAAGTCCATCTCTCAGGTCTTTTTAATAAATAGAAAAGGGGGAGATGTGGCATCCCATGGGGATCTGGAGCTGGCTCGCCCCTGGGATGTCACTCCCTAATCTCCGCCCTGGTTGCCTGAGAGATGGCATGCCCATCATTTTGAGCACACCCTTTTCTCCTCCCCTGTTCTAGTGAGTTCTACTCTGTTCAGTTTGTGATTGGTTGGTGGTTCTATCAGTTTTGTACCCTCTCACCCTCATTGGTTTATGTATACCTGGACCCTCCTTAATCTTCCTAATGCTCTATCTGATTGGCTATCCCTTTCTGTTATATACCCTGTTCTCCCCCCTGTTCGGGGAGACGTCAGTCCCTGCCCTTAGTGGTCCCCAGGTGTCTGTTGCACGTTGGCAGCCCTAGGGGAATAAACTGCTGAACACCATACTGCGTCTCCCTCAGTTTCCTTTGGTGGATACCGTCACACTAGCAAAGCGACGAGGAAGGGAACAGCGGCTCCTCCTGTCTCTCCCCAGGCGACGGTCTCGGGGAAGGCGGTGGGCCGAACCCCACTGGACTCGGACCCGCCGCAATCAAGTGTATGTGTAGTGACTTTTAATTGTTTACTTAACAGCTCTCTCTTTAGGGAGTTGTAAGTGAGGAATGAAGAACTCAGCATTCAGGAGGAGCAAACAAGGTAGTTCTAAGTCCAAACTATGTTGTCCATAAAAAATAAGTGTTAGTAGTCTCTATGTGATGATAAAAGCAAAGAATGACATTTTAGAATGTCAGCTGCAGGCCACCAAATCAGGAAATTGTAATTATTAATTAATTTAAAGGTAGAAGCCTGATAACAAATTGGAAGTATAGAGAGTGGTTTTCATAATGAAACTTACTTACATAGTTGTTGGGAAACACAGCTGTGAATAGGCCAGCAGCATTTTTGTATGTGTTCTTTGGAGCAAAACAAAGATGGAGAAAAAGATTGAGGGAAGAGTTTCACCAAGTGTGATTTTTCCCAGCAGTTATTAAGTCAAAAGCAAGAAATTAGTCTAGATTGACTAATTAAAACTACGCCTTAAAACAGCAGAACCTCTAGGAAGGATCTCAAGAGACCTGAATCTTACAGGGAAAGGAAAAAAAAAAAAGAATAAAAAAGACAGTCATTCCTTAAAAGAGGTTGGCAGGTGTTAAAAAAAGTCTCTATATTCAGTATTAAATGTAAATTTTCCTACGGCAAAAGAAGATAGAAAGTGTAGCAAATTTCCCCAATAAGCTGTTTAGTGTCCTCACACTTAAGTAGGAAGCACCAAGGCAGTAGCAAAAATGGTAAATATTTAATGACAGGCAGAAAAAAAACCCCAGAACAACATAGGCCCAAAATTAGAAAGGTCAAACCTCAAAATGAGATACGACTAGCAGGGAACATAAAGGGGAAGAACAAACCATATTACAATTAGCTTAGGAGGAAACACAAGCAAAGAATCAGTCCATGGCATATGGATACTGGAGGCAAATGACAAACAATGTCGAGAAGTCTGACATGTTTAATGCCCTCTTTTGTTTCAATTTTCACTGGAAAGGTTAACTTTAAGCAGACGATTAATTATCAATGACAGAAGGCAGTAAGAAGGAAAACAGAACTGGAAAGATTTTCACTGTTCTCCACCTACCAGTGTCTAATGAAATTCTCTCCAAATTCTGCGGAATAATGCCTGCGGCAACTTCTGATTACCTTTGAGGCTGGCTAGGAACCTGGAAGCTGGAAAAAGGCAATGAAGTGAAATAAAATGAAGAAAAATATGGGGGAAAAAAGAATGTTCACTCATAAATTAAGTTCAGTTACCTAACTCAGATGATCCAATGTTTCTGCCTGATATAAAATCCTTCTCCAAGGAAGGTAGTTCTGCCCAAACATACCTCATTTATAACATAGATTAAATTAATAGTGCATATTTTAAGAAAAATACTAAAGTGGATTATGAACTATAGAGTACTAACCTTAATTTTTTTATGGTCCCACATGATTTTCTGTAAGATGCGAAAGACTATTCTAGAGTAGAGAACGAAACTCTGGGTTTAAAGTTGTCTGTGTAACTGAAATTACAATTTCAATATAAACAAAGAAGGACTAAGAAAGTTTCTGGAGCACTCAATGCAAAATCTAGCATTGTTCTAGGGTTTAATTAGTAACTATGATCACAAAACATAAACTACAGTGTAAGGTAAGTGAAGAACTAGATTAAAAAATCTATAGTGTTTAGTATTTTTTGGGTTTTTTAAAGTACAAGGATAAATAGAGTAAAGATTCACGAGGGATAGGTTCTCAATCCAGGCCCATCTTAATTTTTTTATAACAAAATGGGCAATAAAGTATGGTATTCCCATATTACATTTGCAGACATACTACGGTGGATATAAATACTTGCAGAACAAACTAATTTTATAATAATCTTGAAAAATTTAAAAAATAGTCTGAAATAACTACACTTATGTAGTTTTATGAGCACTAATGAAATTAATTGAGCATGACTTGGTTTCAGGTTCTACAACCGCTAACCCGGAAATTAGAGGGCATCACAGCCTGAACATGAGCAACAGCTGTGCTATTGTTTATTGGAGAAAAAGCCCAAAACTAATTTAATATAGAATTTTTATAGGAAAGCTGCAAAAACATGCATGAAATGTGTGAAATACTGTTTGGGTTCTATGGCAACTGAGTGTAGTGAGGGATCATTTGGTATCTACATCTGGATTTTGGCATTAGACTTCAGGATGTGTATAAACCAGTCACAAAGAGATACGTAAGAACTAGAAGTACAACCACAACCACAAATTTGCGTATTCTGTCTAAAGTAATTTGAGAGGAGGAAGGCCAGGACATCCTAGGAAGTAGCAGAAAAAGTGAAGACTGAAAGATGACTTGGCATTCCCCCACTTGTGTTTTCCATGTTAATGTTGAAATGAGTCAGCAATCAGTCAGCTTTGTTTTGGTTTCTGCACTCTATTCTTAACACATAAACTCTAAACACATGAAGGAGTCCTCAAGAAGAGTACTTAAATCTTTTGCAATAAGTGGAAAGCATTTGACTGAAGAAGTTTGCTGTGATAGTTAAAATATTTTCCAATTTCCAAAAAGAAAAAATAGGATTCTATGATATCTTTCCCAAAAGCATTAGTTGGGGTAAGAATGAATGTTCTATGTCTTTTTCCTTGGATAAAAGGAGGCCATCCTGTCACTAATTTTATTGCCAGGTAGCATTTTCTATCTTACACGTAACATGGCGAGAGTTTATGCTAATTACAGCACAATAGGAGCAAGATGGCAGAGATTTTTACCTGAATAGTACAAGTGTTTCTGTTTATTTCTTAGTTTGTCACTTGAAATACTTTGGGTTATTAGAGCATGGAAGCAGAAAATTCTGGATAGTCAACTCCTTGAGAAATTTTTGGTTTTATTCATAATGTGCTTCTGTGGGCAATTTCCCAACTTCCATAGAAAATGTAAAGTTTTTGAGTGGATGACGTAGGAGAGAAAGGATGCCAACCAGAGAGTATCTGGATAGGCTTGAGAAGGGGGTGCAAACCTCATGAAGTTCAGTAAGTCCAAGTGCAGGATCCTGCAGTTGAGTAATGCCGATCCCAAAAATGAGCACAGAGTGGGAGAAGAAGACATTTAAAACAGCCCTGCAGAGAAGGACTTAGGGCTTCTTGTGGGTGAAAAGCTGGACATGAGCCATCCATGTGCACTCCCAGCCCAGAAGTGTCATGAGCTACATCCAAAGCCCATGAACTCCACAGCCCAAGTGTGTCATGGGCTACATCCAAAGCATCATGGGCAGTAGTTGAGGGAGGGGATTCTGCCCCTTTGCTTGGCCCTCTTGAGACTTCTCCTGGAGTATTGTGTTCAGCTCTGTTCTTTTCCAGCGTAAGAAAAATGTGGGCCTGTGAGAGCAGGTCTAGTGGAGGGCCATGAAATAGGTAAGAGGGATGGAACATATCTCATATAATGAGAGGCTGAGAGAGTTGCAGTTGTTCAACCTGGTAAGAGAAAATTTTGGGGAGATCCCATTCTGGCCTTCAGGTTGGATTATAAAAGAGAGGGAAAACAACTTTTTAAATGGGCAGATAGTGATAGGACAAAGAGAAATGGTTGTAAACTGAAAGACAAGATATTTAGATTAGCGATTAGAGTGAAATTCTTTACTGTGAGGATGGTGAGGCATGTAACATATAGCCCAGAGAGGCTGTGACAGCCCCAAGTCTTCAAGGCCAGATGAGATGGGGAATTGCACAACCTAGTCTAGTGGAAGTCTCCTTCCCATGGAAGAAGGGGCTGGACCTAGATGATCTTTGATGTCTATTTCAACACAAGCCTTTCAATAATTCTGTGGTTTTACAAACCACAGTAAGAGAGAGGTGTAATGCAGGGCAATCTGAAAGTGAAAGAGGAGCCACAATTTTGACACTTCTTTTAAAAAAAAATGTTCTAAAATTATTTAGAAATAGTTAAACTGACAGCAGAATCTCTGAGCACAGTAATTTCATTAATTTGTGCAGATAATGAATACTTTATGATAAAATATATTTTGCCCTCAAAGTAAGCAGAGAATTACCTTTAAGTTGCTACAAATTAATTACATCATACTGAATTAGAATTGCTTTTTGAAAGATTAGTTTCCATTTTTCTGAAAATATGAGATAAATTACCTGACCTTTTGGGTAATGTATCATAGCTAAAAATGAAATATAACACAAGAAGCAATATCTTGGGTTTGTCCTATTACATGAGTAATTTCCCGTTTAATTTTTTCTTTCTTTTTGACTGTTGCTCACAAGAGAACAGTACAGAGTGTGCTTCTGCCTATATCCAAAATCAGTCCACGAGAACTCCATGACATAGACTATGTTTGAGATTTTTGCTGTTTGGAAGTTCCTCCACTGAAGTGAACAAGCTCTCTATCAAATGGAGATTTGATGCATGTTCTTCTTCTAAAAGTGTCAGTAGCTGAGCTTTCAATATAAATTTTGTGCAGCTCCATCTGGGATATCGTGCCTTCTATGACACCAGGAAATATATCATGTTGGTATAATTTAAAGACAAAAATGCATCAAGTAATTTTCCATATGGGGTCTCTGCTAGCAGAATTAACATGAATAATATACAAGGTATATACATATATACATAACCTTCAGAAATCCATTTGCTTGTAATATATGAAAGAAAAAGTGAATTAAAAAAGTAAACAGGGAGACCTCTTTGCCTTGATGCCTATTTGTCCATATTTCACTCAAAATTCCGTGTTAATATAAAACAAACTTATGTTTGCAAAAATTTTTCTTTGCAGGCTTCTGCAATCAAATTTTATCAAATCATTACTGAACTCAAAGACTGTGTTTCAAAGCTCTGTAAGAATGTTGGCCACTAAAGAACTTCATGTCTGGCAGATGCTCAAGACTAATGATGTGCTCCCTTAGTACAATTAAATTCTAAAATCCTCACAACTAGAAATGGGCACAAAATTATATTCTAATGTGTGCCAGCTACAGAAATAGCTCAAACAACAGATGAAAAGTATTTTGTGTGTTTTAGTTTTTGATTTTTAAGTATCTTATAAATAATTTGATACCGGACTGCAACTTACATTTCTTGATTCAGGAACACATAGGTACTAATGACTTTGTCCAATCAAAATGGTGATCTTAAAACTCTATGAACCTCTCGTTGCACAGTTCTTCAAAACAGTGAAGAAAATGTGAACAAAATTTTTCCGAAACAAAACACAAGATCAGAAAGTTTTCCAGTGTAAGAAAGCAGAAAGAAGAATGTCTACTAAAACTCTTTAACTGAATTCTGTAATGAAATCTTATCTACAGTCACAACCCAGGGAATACAAGTAGATCATCCAGCATTTCATCCTGGAATATGCCCACTGCTGCCAAGAAGCACTGGGATTAAGTGAAAGGCAGTAAAGAAAAATGACAGAAGATTGCACATAATAGATACAGAAGTCATTTTGTTGTGTATTTTCCATATATAATCATCTAATATAGCCAACATAGAAAATAATAAAAAATTGCATCATCCATTTAGATCCAGGTCCACTCTAATGCCATTCCTCAGCTACAGCTGCTTTACACACAAATCCAGTCTCATTTATGTTTATCCCCAGTGAAACAGCCTTCATTTTTTAACCAATATGCCAGGTTCTCTGCGTCTTTGACAGTTTCAGCAAAGTGATTGAGATAAGTTTGACAACAATTAAAATTGTTGATGCTGAGTTCAACCTGGGTACATTTTCCATGCACCAGTGAAAATGCAGACCTAGCTTTTCTGTGCCCATTTTAACCTACCACATTTTAGATCTGACCTGTGGTCTCAGCCAGATACAAACTTGTAATAAATTACTGGACTTGAAAGCTGAGTCATACTTCATTTGAAAAAGGCATGATTTCAGACTACGTAATTTTGAATCAACCTATAACCTTCATGTCACTGTAATTTCCCAATGTAAATGTATGACTGAACTGTTTTCAACTACACTTGGAGCATAAATTGCTAGCACACCTAAAAAAACCTGTAGCAATGGATGTCAAAGTTTTTGTGTGTATTTTTAGATTTATTTGGTAATAGACTGCATATAGAAACTTAATATAAAACCAAAATTATCTTTCTATATCTGATTCATAATTTAAAATTATACAAATTTTGTTTGAGTTAACATTTCTCTCATATATGTGCAGTTATATAGAAAACACATTTACAGTAAACCACTTCAGGTATGTGAAGTTGTTTTTATAGAGAAAGAAATAAATACTGAAACCTAGTTTTTGGGTTTTCCTCAACTGTTTTTACACTAATAATAGGGCAAGATGCAAATAATTTTCCTGCTAGAATACTATAATACCTATAGTAATAATTTGCTTTGTAAAAGTTATGCATGTTGATACTAGAATAACAGGTAAACTATAGAAGATAATGCATGCAGTAATCAAGTATTTGAAGACAAACAAGTATTTCCTTCCATCCAAAGAAAACTATTTAATAAAAGGATATATAAAATGCAAGGTGAAGTGTTCTGATACTTTTTCCTACCACAAACAAAGATGGCAAAGCTTGTAGTTTGATGTTGCAGCGGTTCCGGTCCGGTTCCGTCGGCCGCTGCAGAATTCCACGAGCGTCCCTGTGGAACACTGACAAGCAAGCCCCTTTCCCTCACTGCTGCTGTTGCTAGAATAGTGAATTACCACGCTGAAGGCAGAGATGCTGTTGCATGCACAAGCCACAGGTTTATTTCGCCCTGGACGGGAGCAGAGGCAAACAGCTTTGGACACAGAGTATCTGAGCCCCCGAGCTCGCAGGGAAACAGGTTCTTAAAGGGGAAGAACAACCAATAGGGTGAGGGTAAAGGGGCGGTACAAGGAGGATCTGAGGGATGACATCCAACCAGGGTTCAACGCAACATAATAGACAACACGGACAGCGAATCACATAACAGAACTCACAGAAGGAACTAGAACAGGGGAGTGGAGTAGGCTTGAGTGACTGAACGTCTCCCAGGCAACTGGGGCGCGGCCTAGGGATTGACATCCCAGGGGCGAGCTAATTCCCCTGGGGATGCAACATGATGTGTCTTGTGTGTCTGCAGTAGCAGATTCATTGGCTTGTGAGAGTTGGAAACACGTAAAATAATCCCTGTTCTTTAGGATACCCTAGTCACCTGTAAACTACAGAGGTAAACTGTGAAAATACAGGTTAATTCATTTCTTCTACTCTGGGAAAATCGTAAGGGAAATGGAGAAGCAAAGAAAACCAAAACAAAATGAAACTAAGATAAAAAGACCAACATAGCATATCTATTACCTCTCCTCACTCTTACAACAAACTAGAGCAAAATACCCAAGAGAAAAGCTATACAATCCCATGAAAAACATATCTGTTTTGAGTAGACCTAGGAGATGCTGCACAACTTGCATGCAAAAGGTTTTCTGGTAGTCCTAATGAGCAGAATGACGATGCAACTTCTGTTCCAGATTGCATAAGGCCAGACAAGGTATAAGACCACAGCATGTACCAAATATACATAGAATATGAGCATTCCACACCAACTAAACAACATATTGTGAGGGTTTTTTATGTTTTCTGAGTAAAAGCAATTACATGTTGATAAATAGTAAGATTAAAATTCATGCAAGTGTCACAGATCTTTTGATAAAGCATGCCTAGAGAAATAAATGAATGTTTGCAGGAAGAGTTAATGAATGCATGTTTTAAATAATGATAAATAAAGCAGAATATTGTCAATTTGAACTAGTCAGTTTACTTGATTCACAGCATTGACTTATTAAATCATTAAAGAAATCAAATATAGTATACTGAAAGTCATATTTCAGTAATATGCATTATTGGGAGAAATATTTTGACACTGCTGTTCAGAGCAAAGCTTGACCTCTTGAGACATAACCCTTGGTTAAGGCAACAATAATATGAAATGAAACTATTTAAAATCTATTAAAGTGTTCAGTTATTTAGAATATCTAGGTCAAGTAAGTTGAGAACATATGGTAATAAGGTTGGTTTTGTGATTAAACAGTTCCACAAGGATTTGAAGAGAGATTGCCTACACAGCCTGTAAAGACAGAACCTTTGTTAAAATATACATGCTCACAGATGTATATCACCTTTGCTTCAAGCATGCATAAATTATTTTTCTCTCCAATGAAACACTTTCTCCCTCCCACTTGTTGAGATTTTATATTTTTGCCATTATATAAACTCATTTTCACTTCATCTGACAAGAAGTTCACAAGTGTGCTGAGAGTTGCTGGTCTTCAACCTGTGACCATGGCAAGATTCACTTCAGGCAATGTGAAATTCAAAAATAAAGTTTTCAGTTTACAGATCTAATTTGGAATGGAATCCAGAGATCTAAGCTACACTAATTAGATTTTCTACCTAAATGACAAAAAATAAGAAGCTGACATTAAAATTAAAGACTTCATCTCCAAAACAATATGAAAAATTATTATGATGCCTAAATTTTACTAAAGTTCTATCTTAAATATTGCAGTGGATTGAGTTCAAATGGGAGCCAATCATTCCTCCTTTCACTCATGTCCCCTTCCCCCAGAGGATAGAGGGAAAAAGAGAAAGAAAACAAAAACCCATCAGTCAAAATAATGACAGTTTGATAAGGAGGATAAAAGTCATGCATGCAAGCCGAGCCAAATAGAGAAATTAATTCACTACTTTCCATTGACAGGCAGATGTTCACTTCACTGCCCACTTCCAGGAGAGCAGCACGTCAGCACACAAGATAGGAAGACAAACACCAACAGCCCACTTTCTTCAACTTTATTGTTTGGGCACAATGCAAAATAGTATGGAATGCCCCTTTGGCCAGCTTGTGTCAGCTGTCCTGACTGTGCCCTGTCTCAGCCACTTCTCACATTCAGCCTGTTCCTGTTTGGGCTGAACAGAGGAAAGAAAACCTTGACATTAAGCTCTCCAGCAGTAGCCAAATACTGGCATACTATCAACACTGCTTCAGCCACAAATGCAAAGCATGGCACCATAGAATCTACCATAAAGAAAGCTTGCATCCTAATCCCACACAGACCCAGTCCAAACATTTTTAAAGCCAAAAAATGAGAAACAAAATTCTTCTACAGATAAAAAACTGCTTAGCTTTAGAAACCCCTACATCCCATATCCAGATCAATTCAACCCTTATCTGTGTTCTAATCTGTCAGTTTTGCCATTTCAGGTTCTGAAAAGAAGATGCTGTCAGACCCTCTTCTTTGAAGTCCTTCTGCTAGGAAATATTTACAAAGCATTCTGGTCAGAAGAACATAGATTGGCACAGAATTTGTAGTCACTGACTTCAGTCTCCTGTCATATGCAGGCACTAGTCTCTATCACAGAGCGTCAATATCATGACACATTACTCCTCTTGGAAATCTATTCCAAAAGATCTGCTTTACCAGGACAAAACTGAAGATTCTGTTATACTTGTAGGACAATACATAGGCCAGTGTATACAAACAAAAGTTCTTAACAGTCCATGAAAACTTCATAAAAATTTGAGCAAAGGGTCAGCAAATTACTTTACAGGAGGCAGAAAAGATGATAATATTTCTGCCCCAGGCAGGCTCTAAGAGTACAGGTCTATCTCACCTGAGGGAAATGCATCTTACAACTTCGTGTTCTAGTCTTTCTCTCACCAGTGAAATTTGTAATAATTTCTTTAGAAAAGTGCATTTTCATGTGGCTGAAATAAGGAAATTGAGAGAGATTTTAGGTGTCCCTTTGTAATCAGCAATGTTTATTTGTGAGCTGTGGGTGGGACAAAGGACCTGCTAAGATACTGCTCAGGTGGGTCCAAGTTTACACCTATATGTTTCCCTGTGCCCAAGGACTGATTGTCTTTTTATGCAGTTAAACCAACAGGCAAAGCCTGAAAAAGCAGGGACAGGAGAACATTTTTTGTGGAATAGGACTTAGTGGTACAACCAACAACAATAATAATAGTCACAAACATTAACTCAGAGTCATGTGTTGAAGGTCAAAAGTTTGAGGTCTAGTTTTTTACTTGAGACAACCACCTCATATTACCGTTTTGAAAACAGATATTTACTGTATTGATTCAGATAGAAGTTGCAATGGAATGCACAAAGTATGTGAATGAAAAGTGGGACACTAGAAGCCACATTTATCTGATGATGAAAAAAGAATTTAGAAAAGAGTTAAAAATGCCCCAAAGGGCAAACTTAGATCCATTAACCATCTTTGAAAACAGTCCAAGATGGAAACAGATAGAGAGGATAAAATGGAAGTAAGTTCTTTGAAAAATAAACATGGAGATGCAGAGAAAACAAAAATAAGGGGAAAAAATGTCCGGGAAACGTGTACGCTTTTTCTGGATTACCCAAGCATGTTCCTCTGGAATCCAGAACAAGTACACAAATCACAATGCCATTCCTCAAAAAATTTCATATCTGCAAGAACTCTGCAAGTGAAATCACTAGGAATTGTGTGTTAAATACCTGGAGAGCTGGGTAGTACTGAAGATCACAATACTAAGGGAAGGAAAACCAACAACCCTTTTACTCCTTTTAAATACTCTAAAATGAGAAGACAATATTTTTCTTAATGTCTCTGTGCCTCTACTCCTCATTCATAAATGGAAAAATCTTTCAGAAGAAATATAAGCCAAAGTGCACAAACATACTTGTGAAGTCCTCTGTTAATTTGATAATTAGCACTGTAGAAAAGAGTGAGGTAAAAACTGTCTGCAGAGCAATGTGGAGAATATGTAGTTTTGCATCACACTTGTGGATAAAAAGTTGAATAGCTGACCACTGAGTGACATCATACACCATTTGCACAGAAAAAGTCATGGGTCTAGCAGCAGTATTTAGCATAACAAGAAACTGCTCCATTGTGTAAATGTATTAGCATGCTACTATTTTCATGCTTTTCCTAGTTTTTCAGCATTTGACTTTGAAACTTTGACAATCTTCTTTTAATATGATTTTTTTCATGCAGAAATATATTTCTGTCAGTCATTTTATTAAAGTAGTTGTAACCAAAGAAATACATCTCAGCCTCCCTATACACTTTATTTACATAGACTTTGCTTAATCTCCCTGAGAGCTCAGTTTCAAATATGTATTACAAACCTGCTTTCATGAATGGATGTGTTAATAATAATAATGCAGCCATTTGTATTCCAACTCCAGCTATCTCACCTTTGGGGACCCTTTGTCTCAGAGACTTGATTCATTATTAATATAGCTAACAAGGTTCCAGTTTCTCAATATTAGTCTCTATTTAGTTCTAATTTGTAATATCACAACCTTTGCTTAACCTCAGCTGCAGAGAAGTCTTCTTGATTCTATTCGAGACAGCGAAGTTACATTAATTCCTCGATGAAGGATTAGATCAATGAAAATATGAAGTTAAAAAGTCTTTTTCATGCAAAGAGTTTTATGTTTTTAGTACCAGTACTTCAGTATGTCTCCAGAATTTAAAAAAATACATCCCAGTTCTTCATCTCTTGTTGCACATAAAACAATGCTTATATTTGAAAGATTTTGTAAGCATAACTGTATCATGAACATCTAAACCACATCTGATTTCTTTAAATAATCACATATTAATTTATCCTGTTAAATCCTCCTTAAGTGAAATTCAAAGAACATGACTACACTGAGTGTAGTCATGACTACAATTTTCCTTAAATACGTGATTTTCCTTCTCCAGCTATTCCTTTTCTGCCTCCAGGTTTTCAATGGACACTTTCCAATTAGCTGTGTTGCCTACCATCAAAGATTGTCTATCACCAACATTCCAGTCATCAATAGATACTAATTGTTTCTATTTACCTGCCTTCAAGCCCTTACATATCTAACTGGACTGCCCAGTGCTAGAAAGACATAAGAAGCTCAAAATGAAATATATACATAAGCGCTGTTATACAATCCATTCTAATTTGAATAGTAAATATAATCTGTACTCTGCTGAATAAATAATCCTGTACTCTGCTGAATAAATAATCACCAGCTTATGGATCAATAAATTGCTAACACTATCTTGATACATTAACAATCTTGTTAAATTAACAGAGTATCTCCATGCTTTTATCCCAAAAATAAAGGGTGGGAAAACAATGCTTTGGAAAAAAAATCGAAGTGGACGGATTTTTTGAAGCAGGTTGAGGTAGGTTGACTTGGAAGGCTTCTATCAATTCTTGGAAGTTTCACTTCACCTTTCTTACCTCCATCAACAAAATTCTTTGTTTGACTGCTTTTTTTCCAAAAGATGCAGAAAAATGTTTTTCAAGGGTCTTGCAAACAGTCTAGATATAAGAATTTGCGTCATTATTTTCTGTGAAATGTTACTGTTTTTATACAATCTTCAGTTTCTATGGAAGATACAGTAAAAGTTACAATTAAAGTGATTTCATTAAATGTCTCCAGCCCACTAAGTTGTTCAATTTTGCATTAAAATCATTAGTATCTGAAATGTAGCAAAGAAGATGGTGACAGTTGTAAATATAAAATAGATGGATGGGTTTTTTTGCCAAAAATAAATATCCATACGTACATACTGAATATACAAATTTGTACATGTAAAGCTACTCCTTTACTTTATATGTTTCTCTCTTATTATATATTCACCCAAGTTTCCCGCTTTCCTTATAGAAAATTATTGCAGCAAGTTATGCTTAATAGTTGCATCTTTTCACTATAGTGCTATCACAGTTTGAGGTTTGGCCTAGGTCTAGTAACTTACCTTCCAAAGTTCTCAAAATTAATCATACTAGATCAGCTAAGTGCTGTTTTGACTCCAGTTTCAATCTGCTTACACCTAATCACTTCTACTTGTGACTGTAAGAGGATCTAAATATAGAAATACAAAATTATAGAATGGCCTGAGTTGGAAAGGACCTTAAAGATGGTCCTCTTCCAACCCCTCTGCTGTGGGTGGGGACACCATTCACAGACCAAGTTGCACAAAGCTGCATCCAGCCTTGCCTTGGACACTTCCAGGGATCCATCCACAGCTTCTCTGGCCAACCTGTGCCAGTGCCTCACGACCCAGCAAAGAACTTCTTCCTAGTATCTGATCTGAACCTACTCTCAGTTTCAAGACTTTCCTCCTTGTCCTGTCTCTACATGTCCCTATAAATAGTCTATTTCCATATTTCTTGTGCTTTCTGGGCTGGGAGTGCCCATGGCTGGCTCATGTCCAGCTCTCTCCCACAGCACCCCCAAGTCCTTCTGGGCAGGGCTGCTCTCCATCTGTTCATCCCCAGCCTGGGCTGGCACCAGGGATTGCCCCGACCAGGGTGCAGCACCAAGACTTGACCTTGTTAAGAGAGACCTTGTCCTTCAAAATTTCTACTGCTGGTAGCAGCTAAACAGCCTGCACTGTAAATCCAAAATCTAATTGTTTTGTGTATTTTTCAAGCACATAACAAAAACTGGCCTCAAACTTATTAAAATTATCAATTGAAAGACATTATTTACCTACTAAAATGAATATGAGATCTGTAAAAAATGGCTTTCTACCATGAAAATTATAGCAATTCTAAAAGAATGAACTGCCTCTAAACAGGACTGAAAACATTTGTTGTTCTCCTATGAGCTCTCTAAATTTCCTGACCAATCACACACTGCACAATTAAATTGCAAACAATTTATTTTTATATTAATTCAGTCAATCAATTCCTGTAGAGAATTAGAAAGAAAAAAACTATAGGTTAAATTCTCCATGTTCTCATTGAGCAAGAGTCCAACATAATTCCATTAGTTTCAGTGAAGTGACACCACACAAAGTCTGGCCTCAGAATGATGCTCAGAACTCTTGAACACTAATAGAAATTGTTCTAAGCAACTTTTAATTTATACTATAAACTCTTCCGAAATGACGCAGTGCTTGTTTCCTCATGTAATTATCTCAGCAGATATGTACTTTTGTCCTTTTCTACCTCGAGAAAGAAATTCACAACTTTGGCATTGCACTCTGCTCCACACCTTGGTCCAGTAAAGTGTCAGAGGAATTCTTCACAGCAAGTGAGGCTAGTTGGTTTACAGAGACATAAAGAAGCTAAATCTCATTTTTGTTTGTTTATTACTTCTTATAAAAATGTAGAAGTATACAGTAGTTGAACTTAAAAGTAAAGGGTTGAACCTTCTTTTCTCCAAAGAAAAATACCATTAAGGAAACTGCCTAAAGAGGTACAAATGCAGGATCTGGACAAATATTTTTAAAAGAGAATGAATACTAGCTGCATTGCCTATATAGTTGGGAGAGTGTCTGTGCATACAGTCCAACTAGGAAATCAGGGCCAAACATTTACCTAGGGATGAAATCACTATGTTTAAAAAAGGTCAGCATATCTTAGAAAGAACTCTAAGAGGTCACTTTCCCCCTCTTTGCTCTCAGGCATTATGCCTAGATGATCCTGACAGACTGTCATCTATCGTACCATCATATATCCTTGAACAAGGAGGAATATGCATTATTCATTACACAGTAATATAAGAAGATACCATACTCCAGCCAGTGGATCCTCACCAAACACTGTTTCTCTATATTCAGCACTTCTTCAAGGCAGCCTATTAGCTATCTGCCTGTTTTGAAACACCGGCAGTTTTTGTGCTGATAGACAACTCTCATGACCTAATTTTTTAATTCAGAAGCTCACTTTCTCTATTTATGCATGTTAAATACAAGTAACAAAGTTTGTTTTTAACACACCTCAGTATTAACGAATCTCAAATAACCTCTAGTATGACAATGGGACATTGCTTCAGTCTTTGCCTCAGTAGTCCTCCTTCTCTGACAAGTTACCATGCAACTGCAAGCTCTTTCTCAGCACACCAATGACTTTTTCTTGTAAACATAAACATGGATAGAGTTTGTCAAAAATGTTCAGCAAACTATGAAAACTGTCTCAAAAGCAAGCACACAAGAAAACATAATGGAAAAAAAATAGTTAAATATTCTGAGAGGGGGACAGTTCTGACAATAAAATGAATGTATCAGAGCTAGATCCACACAGAAAAAGCAGAGAATTCAATATTTCTTTGCATGGAGTACGGATGATCATTTTAGTTACCACCTCTAAGCAATTATTCAACCACTGGAGAAGAGAATACTCAAACAAGATAGGTTTTAATTTGCTGGAGTTTTTGGATTTGCCAAAGCAGTTTTATTGTTCATAAAAGGCAAATGTAAGGGAAGATTGATTAGTAGTCTGGTCTAGGACTGTTTGTTCTATAAAATGGACTGCTCAAAAGTTAGTGGCTCTGCAGACTGTTGATATGTTTATACAAAGCAGATCAATGTCTGCATGGTATTTCCTGTCCTCCGAGAGTCTGTTGATTAAAGGAATGTCACAGAGGTGGAATATAAGTTCAAAAATCCAGCAAACAAGGCAAACAATCAAGCACAGATTTCTGATATCTGGGGCAGAGTGCTGAATTAATTCATATAGGACCACATCACCCCTTATTTATTTTGCCTAACTTTGAATAGAATTTTATGAATTGATAATCAGATGAAATAGAATTTATTGTGTTGGATGAAAAGTAAGTGTTTTTAAATCACAAAAAGTTGAGGAAAATGAAGAAAAGTGAAGAAAGAAATAAGAAATAGGAAGAAGGGAAGAAGATAAAGATTAGCTTGTTTATGTATTCCCTAAAAAAACCCCAAAGCTGAAGTATTGGACACGACTCAGCTGGGAGAAAGAAAGCGGGGGTAAAACCCCAGACAAACAGAACTTGTGAGAATTGTATATAGAAACTTTTTTTTTTTTCAAACAACAAGGACATATGAAAATACAAACTGGGAATAGCATCAGTGACAGGATACCAACAGAAAACAAAAAGCGCTTAAAAACTAGATTGGGAAATTGACAATTGGCTAAACTGCCCATGGGAGTCTCAGGTTTCATCACCTCAATAAAAATATTTTTCTGAAGATGCTGCTGCAAAGTTACCCAATAGAACAGATCTTCAGAAAGTAATGTGCGAGCGTGTCGCTAAGGGTTCCTGTACGCTTTTCAGTATCACAATTGCTCTTGTTGGGAATAGCTAGCCTTCATGCATTTTATTGCCACTAAAGAAACAATTGTACTCCTTATTTCTCACTGACAGAAAAATCAAATTGCAGAAAATTAAAAAGAAAAAAAAAATCGCACAGAGATCTC
Source organism: Dicaeum eximium (assembly GCA_013396995.1). Taxonomy (NCBI): domain Eukaryota; kingdom Metazoa; phylum Chordata; class Aves; order Passeriformes; family Dicaeidae; genus Dicaeum; species Dicaeum eximium. The sequence goes on along the minus strand of VWZP01008289.1, from coordinate 38,225 downwards.
TGGTGTAAAAGCATCTGTGAGATGAGCCACATTACAAGCCAGAGAGATTTGGTAACTAAATGTCACCAGGCAAATCAGCAATAGATAAAATTGTTTTCCTAATTTGAATCTGTCTGATGCCAGTTTATAAAGTAGATACGTGATAGGGGATGGGGATAGAATATTCTGAATTTTTCAGTAAACTCTTAACCAACTTTGTGAAAACTGGTGTTTTGTAAGCTTTAAAGTGAGATATTGGACACAGATAATAGAGGTGTTTCTTATGTGAAATGGTTTTAAATTATTTTGTTGTAAATATTTTTCAACATCTAAAGAACATATAATGTCTTATGATCAAAATATTGAACACCTTCATGAGCCCAATGATACTCCGTGTTACAGCACAGGTCCTACATGCACTATTTGGTTCTATCATTCTGAAGTGAAACTAATTATGATGAGAATACCATAACTCCTCTATTTAAGAATTTATATGGCTTATAGAGCATGATGTGCGAGTGGAAAGAACAGACAGAAAAATGACTACCTGAACTTAGTATTTCTCTAAGAAATGTATTTTTTACATGCCTTCATAGCCCTACATTTCTCACTTTATTGAATGAAAAACAATCCAAAGCAACATTTTCCTACAGTTTACTTATCCACCCCCAAGAAGCAGGTGAATTTTGATTATTCTGACCCTCCTCTGCAAGCAGACCATCTGAGGGCATGGCTTCCCCTCAGTGACTTTATACAAGGCAAGAATTGACCACACCTTTCAGCTGATGAGTGGACTGTGAGGCTGAAAACTCATAATGCCGTTGCTGCTCTTCCCATTTCAGCAAAAGGTTTTCCAGAAAGATTAATGCCCCAGAAGGGGATTTGAAATTGATACCACTGAAACACAGACCAGACTTTGTAATGTTTACTTGGCATAGGCCTCAATAAAGTCAAAAGCCAGTTTATATCTGCTGATTCTGACTTCAATATAACTAACACTGTATGTAACAATTTTTTTATTAAATATAAAAGCAGATGTCTTTGCATGACCCCCAATGTTTCTTCAGTGTTCTTCCCTCATAGTTCGCTACCAGTTTTTGTGTTTAAAGTTGCATTACACAGAACTATTCTATATTGGAGGGTGGTAGTAAGTTATTTATTTGTATTCAGGAAGCATTTCTTCCTGCAATTTTCTCTTTCCAAGAAGAGAAATGAAAAGGACACCAAAACAAACTGATTAAATCTTTTTTACGATCCATATGTGGGCATAGAGTGTTTTTAAACACTGTCACATTTTGTTACTGTTTTCATCATGGAAAACCTTTCTATCATTTCCCACAATTAACGACAAGATGCTTTAATCACATATGATCCCAATCATGTTGCTTTTTCAATCCTCTTTATCGTGCTATGTCATTCGGATGTCTCCCTTTTCCTGGGGGTATGAAATGCGTGCTATTATTAGCTCATTAGGTCTTCTAGCCTCAGGCTTAGTGAAGAATGATTCACCATATTTCTTAGCCATTGACAGTTTCGATTCCTTAACCTCTAAATTTCCCTTGATATATGTGTTGCCCCATTTTATGTCAGCCTTCCAGAATATCTCTTGGCACTACATTCTGAAGTCAGACCTATCATCCTGTACACAACAAAACTAACAAAGGATAATTTTCCTTTACCAGTCAAGCTTTAAATTCCACCAATTTTTTCTTCGTTCATTATAAATTCAGCTAACTGACTGAATTGCTTATTTATATTTCCTCATACAATGAATAAGTTATTTTCTGTTGGTTTTGCTTCTATTTTTTCAGTTTGGATTTTTACATTTAGAGACACCACTCCTTTTTGAGTGCTCATAAACAGTTTTTGAAAGGCTCCTAGAGAAATATGGATTTCCCTATTTAGGTAAATGTCTTCTAATTTGCTGCTAGCTGCTTAAGATCTCAAATGTTAACATTTCCTTATGAATTTAAAACATTTTTTCAGATTATGCCTAAAATTTATGCACTACAAAATAAAAAGCCTGAGCTAATTCCCCCTAATTCAGCTGGAAGACTGTATTTAACCCTAGTGTTATGAAGCCCAAGATTGTTGGCTATCTTTTTCTTTAGATGCTTGATAATATTGTTCACACCATACCTCTTTAGTTGCCATAGAAATAGGCCCTTAGGTGAAAGATCTTTTGGTTAATTTTGGCTCCAATAACTGAACTGTGAAAGTGTATTCTAGCTCAGCCAGACAAATTCAGAAAAGTCTACTTTCTTATTCTCAAAGTTATGTGCAAAATAAAAGGATTTTTTAATTAAAAATTTTTTTTTCTTAGACTTTTCAGTAGTAGACTTCTTCTTCTTTATACTGTGTTCACCTCTAAGAGGCTGTATGCAAAATGTTGGTTTCTGGGTTCAAGCTGGCCATTTGGCCACTGTGCAAAGTATAAACACTTGGCAAACACCCCACAATGTAAGGGCAACTTTTGACCACTCTGTTCTGGAAACTGATTTCCCAAGGCCTCACATCTGCCAGCTGCCAAATAAAATTGATGAGATTCTAGGCAATCTGTAGTTAGTAGCAACATCGATTTTCAGCATATATTCATTTCAAGCCAGAACCTAGCATTTAAGTCCTGCTCAGAAGTTAAAAATGTCAGCCTACTTAACTGTGTCTGTATAGACACATATACCATAATACTCCTTAGAGCCAACATTTCTATTCCATTAATTCTATTTTAGATAGAACCATTGCAATAACACGTGTGCTTTTCTCCCCCTTTCCCAAACCGTTTGTAGCACTGTCTCTATCAATACACTGGAGACTTTTTACAAAAGCAGTGTGCCAGTTTCTCTAACCAGCATTGAAGTCAGGCTAGCAGGAGGGAATTTATTAATACACCTTTAAGGAGATTTTACTTAGAAAAAGACTAAGTTAAATCTAGGTTGTTAATAATTAAAGCAATTAAAGTAGCACTAAAGTTGTGTATATCAGCAATGAATTTTTACAGAGAGAATGAAAAGGTTTTTATACCAGTTCAGATGGATTTTTAAAATCCTTCTTTTAGTTCTGAACAGAAAGTGTTTTATTTTTTTTGGTGGGAAAAGGGCAAAATGAGCTTTTCCTGTGGAGAATTTTTAATGCTTCCTAAGACTTCCAGAAAATTTAATTGAAAAAGTAAATGGGAGAACCTGTTGTTATATTAAAAAGTTTCATTTATGAGTGGAAATTACTTTCCCCTATTTAAGTCCATACATTTTTCAAATTACAAGAAAATCAATCTACCTGATGTCCTTCCAAACAAAAGATAGAAAACATTTCTGGTAATTTTTACAATCAAGTCCTAATTTCCTGTGTATTTGAGCATATTTTCATTAACTGGTGGGGACCACTATATTTTCAGGTAAGTCATTCCACTAGTTGAATGCCCCTGCTGCTTTTTTGGCAAGGTGAAATAGTTTTCCATTATTAGATATGTATTCTCTAGTTGCCTGTAGGATACTCGTTTCTCAATTAAGCCAAATGGATTGATCTTCCATAGTTCATGACTGACACTTCTTTTGGAATCTGGCATCAGGAGTGGGCATGGAGTTTTTGAAGTGTCATATTCAGATGCACTACTCTTTCTTACTAAATTCTCCATTTTTACATTTTCACTTCTCTGAACTTTGTATCACAATTTTAGTAACTCAACCTGTCTTTAATTCTTCTACTACTTTATGGTCACAGCAGTCCAGGTTAGTGTCTCACACTTTGCAACACAAAACAGATCTTTCTTTAAAACCACATTTAGTTTTTGTGCAGTGATTTCTGTATAAGAAAACTTGTGTTGCCATGCAATTCTATCCTTGTTTACTTTTTGGAATATTAATACCTTCCTCCACTTCCCTAGAACTTTCTCAGTGTTGCCTATAAACCCATTGACACAACTCTGAACATTTATTGTTCCTCCTCTGAATCTTTTATCAATTTCCTGTTCAAATTGCATGGTTTTGCTATTGCAGAGTGTTCAATAAACCCTTATAATGCTTAAATTTGGGAAAAGTCCTTTTCACAGAGAGATTATGTAGAAACATGATACTCCGCAAACACAAACCAGCAACTTTAAGGTGACCCTACATCCAGACAAACAATTTTATATAGTTTCTGGTCCTATGCTGGTAACAGGATGAGAGAGACAGAGAGGAAAGAGGGAGTGTGTCATTTCTGTGGAGCTTGGTGTCATTAGATGGCCCAGAGGATTTTCCCACCACTAAGTATGTTATTCCCAGGCAAAATTCCAACACTCTCTTCATTTCTATCATATTTGGATTTATTCAACCACTTCCATAGAATTTCCGTATTAGCCATTAAGTAGGTCTGTGAACAAGTCAAACTAAAGAAAACAAAATGTCTAGATTTGCCAGTGCCTAATACCTCTCAGTGTCACTGAGAAGCATAAAAAGATATANCTGCTATGACCAACTGCTTAAGGCATAATTGCACATTTTTTAAGTGTTCATTTGGAAAAGAAACGTATAAAGAACTAGACAAGATAAGGTTCCTTTAAGTACATACAAGAAGCAAGCCAACAGATTTTTTTTCTGTTACACATAATTTCTAATTTATTTTATAGCTCAACATAACCCAGCATCTTGCAGTTTATCTTAACTCTGTAAATTCTACCCTTCATTACAAAGCTTGCATAAAAGCTACTTTCCCTCAAATCCTTTGCCAATCTACCTAGCGTCTTCAGAAATAGAAAAGTTACATTTGCTGCAATATTTTACTGGTATCAGTTTACCCATGGGCTTTGAAGAGAGCCACAAGGTGACTTACGTACAGTAATCTCACAGATTGTCTCACTTCATAGATCCCCTCAAATCTTCCAATAGAAAAAGGCATTACTAAGTTTATCTTGAAACTTCTTCACAGACAACTATCTTTCACTTTTTAGCTTACATATTATTGTATCCTCCTTCATACTAGTTTGTGAGAATAGTCACAAAAAATAATTCACAAGCCTTCTGTTTAGAAATTTTCCAACAAGATTTCTATTACTCCCTTAATTATTAAAGGAATCCCGATGTACTAAACCCCATTTTTTCCTAAGACATCACGTTGCTGGTCACAACAGATGAAGTCGCATGCATGACTATGCGGAGTTGTGGTTATTGAAAATATATGATAAATAAGTAACTATGTGGTTATCTATCATATACTGCAGTTTATTACTTATTTTAAGAAAATTATGACAATTCAAAGGGCCTGGTAGTTTTAATTTGTATCTGCTTAATAAATTAAAATTCCACTGGAAAATACTGTACCTCTCAAAACAGAAGGATCAGGTATTTCTTAAATCAGATACTCCTACAGGGTTGATGCACTCCTCATAACGCATGATTACTGCAGAAATATCAGGCATTGTACCATAATCATCTATTTCAGAGAGTTAATTCCAAAGGCAGAATAATTTTGCTTTTAGCATGAATGCATTTATGTTGCAACAGAGAATGAGACATATATCCCAGATGAGAAGGTTTATAAACAGCAGAGCTGTGTTAGTATCAGACAACAGTTAACCTACATTTACATTTTGAAATCAGTCTTTGCTCATTGCATCCATCAGAAACTTTTAAACTTAGAAACTTCTTTCTTTCAGAGAAGAAAGACGATGGTAAAAAAAAAATTCCCTGGAGCTGTCAAGTGAATTCTTCTGCTAAATTCAAATTTATATTTCTGTGGTGAAGATCATTTTTATGACTCAGACTTGCACTCTTGTTACATCTTGTTACATCAATATCAAATGGATATTATATGCACAAAAGTAGATGGCCACCCTCTGAGGTATTTGCCAGTGTAGCGTCACTGCACTGTGTGCTCTATTAGTGATTAGCTTGTTAGTACGAGAGGGGAAGTAAAATTGAGAAAAGTACAATTAGTACAAGGTTTTCTGATTTTGCTGTTTTGTAGGGCATGAAATTTTACTTTTCTCATTTCTGAGTTTGCAATGTGAAATGTGCACATTATACACACAGAGTCTTTATGGTCTACTAAGAGTGAAGTGGAGTATTTTCCAAAAAATTAAAATCTTAAAACCTTTGTGGTTAAAACTTGTTAAGGCAGAATTAGTAAGTTAAATTATTGTACAAAGAAATAAATCCAAATAAATCCACACAGATCTGTGAAACTTACAAATAGTATAATATGTATTTCAGCAAATATTCATCAAAAGTGAAGCCTTTGTATGTGTTTTCTACCCGTGAACTTTTAGTATTTTATTTTAAATAAGCTAGAGAACACTGGAGCTATCTCAAACACTAATATTCCTTACTCTGGCAGCTTAGTCAGAACAAATCACAACAGCTTGTTATCTAAAGAAGAATCTAGGATTAGAGATGTCTTCAAAGAGTTCTGGGGAGAAAGCTCTTCTGGACCCACAGAAATCATTTCAGTATGGCTTTAGATTTACTGCCCACATTATTAAAATGCAACAGGCTATTAATATCACAAAACAAATTTTGTGAACACGGGTTAATCAAAGAACCTTTTAGTCCATTTCCTGAATTGTGAATAAGGACCTCCATATACAACTTCAGAAGGAAATGTAAAGTACAGTGTATACATAACCTTAATTAGGTCACTTGGAACCTGTAACAGCTACCATCAGAGGCTGTACAAATCAAAAATAACAGCTTTGATAGGAAGGTGATCAACATCTAAAGAGAATGTCCTTGTTCCCTAAGGTGATCCAATTAGATTTAGATATTTTCTGGTAGATCTTTGATGCAGCATACACTGATATAAACACACAAATCTCACCTGGAATACTTCCTGGAAAAATTTTCTAACCAATTAACTGTATCCTTTTCTTTTAGTGCGTTAGACCAGTCACTGTTATTCCCCCTTTTCACTCTGTCTGCATCCTGTTGATAGGTGAAGATTTCAGCAGTATTAGATTAATGGTGCATCTTAAGAGACCACGATGAACCTTTACTATTTTCTACTTAATTTAAGTAAGTAACTACTTAAGTAGTTAAGTTACTTTAATTAAAGATTTATAAGTGGTCTATCTTTACCAATATAAGCTGCACTTCAGTTAAGGAGAGTAGCTGCTGCATTTGCTCCTGGCAGTCAAGCGTGTGGTTATACTGTTGGCTCTAGAGAAAGATTTTAAAGAAAATCTTTATATTCTAACTGCAATAAACTTATTTTGCAGTATGTTTGTATATGTTTGTTCTCCAGTTGTTTCAAGACACTCCATAAAAATCCACTGCTAAAGTGACTGTATACATGGATCATGCCTTCAGCAATTGCTTGTAAGGTTAGATGCTGTTTAACATGAAAAGAAAGTATGAACGCCATTCTGTACTGTTTAAGGTGGTTGTATAGAAGATAAAAATTCAGCTTATCCTTTATCTTAAGGATATTGTAAAGCTTAATTAAATAAGGCTTACAAGCTACTCTGAGCTACTGAACTCATGAGCTGAGTTTAGGCAAGATTTCCTTCTATTTTAACGTTAAAGACAACAGGTTTAGTTTAGTTATATTTGCATTATACAATATTTATATTAGGTACATATTACATTTACATATTACAATATTTATATTAGGTAAAAGTGGACAGGAGCCTAATTTCTGGTCTGAGCCTTATTTGTACAGGTTTCTGAGACAAAGTGCTACATCTACCAGTTTAATCCTCTTGCATAAAATACCACAGTAATTTTCTCAAAAATCTGCATGCCATAATTTCTGACATAAAACTATTATTTTTGATTTGGAGAGTTCTGTTCATTGCTGTGAATTAACAAAATTATTATAATATAATGGTTTCTGGCATTCACAAACATTTTATGAGACATTTCGAATTTAGACTTTTCAAAGTCTGACTAAACAAGAATTCTTCGTGTGCTGCAGGTAACGTGGGAGTTCACTGGCTATATTGTATATAGTTTTATTGTATATTGTATATCATTTTTTTGACTGAAGATGTGTAAATTGGAACTTTCAGTCTTCACAAAATTGCAAAAGTGACTTACCTGGGGCCAGTGGATGGCCTCTCGTCACCTTCTCTCCCATTACCACTGGTTGCTTTGACTCATGCATGCGTTCAAGCAGAGTGGTCACAGCAATGCTCCCACCTAAGGCACCACTCATTCACATCAGAACTTCCTTTACATTTTGCTAAAGAGAGCTCAGAATATATCATAATGACAGATTCTGACAGCAAGTGCCTACAAATGGATTAAGTTGTTACCTAAAATCAGGCTGTAAAAGCAAGTCCACTTAAAGAAAATATGAAATCACTCTGCCCAAAATGGTGTTTTGCAATAGCTTTTCATTTCTGGCATACTCACTGGCATCTCCACTACTACAGGAATAAATAAATGAAAATTAAGGATGCTTTCTTGTCAGCAGCCAAATACTCCAGCTTAGCTGGGAGTTTAGCATTCTCAGGGGCAGGACAGGGCAACTTTCAAGGGAAGCAAATTGTGTGATCATGCGGAGGTCAGAAGTGACAACAGAAAGATAAGCTTCTTTCATTCGGTAATAGTCTAATAGAAAATATTGTAGTCACAAAAGAGACCTTCACCACAGAAAAACAAGTTTGAATTTAGCAGAACATTCACTTAACAAACTCCAGGAAGTTTATTTTTTGTATGACAACCTCATTAAAATACAGGCTGGCCTATGTCAAAGTAATTTACTATTATGAATTCTTGTTTACTCAGTAGTTTACTATTATGACTGCTATTATGAATTCAGGTATTCTGTTTGTCTTTTGATTTCAGCCATACTATTTAGAGAAAGCTCAAATGATAAAATGCACACTAGTAAAAATTACTCATTAGGTATAAAAACTACTGTATATTTAGGAGACCAAACAAACACAAAACCAAAATTCCTTTGTTATCTGAATAACATAGCTTTCATTATCTCATACTGTCTTTATTAGTTCCTTTTGTTGACTGATCTACTAATTTCCTAATTTACTAATTTTTAAAAGCCCATAATAGACCTTCATTTTTATTGACTTCTCTAGAACATTTATGCCAATATCTTTACACAAAAGAGCAGTCAGACTGCCAGCTCCATGGGGCAGTGATTCTTTTCTGGTGTGGCAAGTGAGACACTTTCCAACAAAGCTTATGGGATCTGAGTAAAAATAATATTGTCATGTAAATACAGCAGCTACAAGTGGAAGGCATGCATTTTGGTAAGAGTAGGAATTCAGTCTGCCTAAATACCTTGCAGATTGCAAGCAGCACAAACAGAAAGGACAGAGACATATTGAGACAGGATACACTGATGTGTCAGACAGTCTGTCTTAGCTTGAATGAGTGGATTTCATTTTGAAATTTGGAAATGCTTTCCTATCAGAAGTTTTCTGCACTCTGCTTTGAAGTCTAAACATATTTCAAAGGGAAACAAAAGAGTGGTAGAAAGTTCTGATAAAACATTTTTGGGATTTTTCTTACAGCTGATATTTCTCATGGACACTTTTCAGTGTAATTTGGTACCAATGTGAGTATTTTGCTAAAAATCATATTGATGCTCTCTCAGTAACTGATACCAACAGAATTTTATATTCATTAAAGCAATAAACCTTCAATATTTGAGTGACGAACAAAAGCCCTTTCATTGTTGTAGAAGTTCATAGCAGTTTACTTCTTCATCAGCATCACCACATTAGCCATTACACATTTCCTGGGAGACCACAATTTCATCAGCTGAGAAGATAAAGTCCAGCTTGCAAATCCATTCAGAAATAGGAAAAAGAAACATTAGTGAATACATCCTGTACCCACAGATCTGGTGACTGATCACACATTTTCACACTGAGCCAAGCCTACAACATAAACAGCTGTTTTGGCAGAACACATAGTATGCCCTCTAGCACATACTGTTGGCATGCACATGCCAATTAAGCGTATGTTAGCCTATCATAAAGCTTCCATATACTTCAAAGCAAAAAGGATTCCACCAAACACTTTTAAGGATACTCAACTTCCCCTAAAAATACAGCTATAAAGTGGAGAGCTCAGATGTGGCTTTATTGTAATTTATTTCAAGAATCTCTGTTGTCATTAAATTCAAGAGATTGTTATTGGAAATTTTTGCCACATTCTCTCTCGGAGGTGTTGACCTCAATTTAATTTAGACAATGAAGTACGACTAGCAAGAAAACAACTGGTGCTACCTTTGCTTGTTGTGTTGTTCCTTTACTATCTAATTTGCAGAACAGGCATCAATGTGATAGAAATTGCGCTGATGACATCCAAAACCTCACCACATAGCTACAGCTGCATAATGACCCTCATCACAGCCACAGTCCCTTGAGAACAAACCTTCTTAGTCTTGCTGTAAAACCTCTGACTTTTTGCTTCCATTCATCTATCGTGCCTGCAACAACACTCATGGGACTGTGAGAGTTACTGGAAAAAAATTCTGCCCCTACACCACAAGTACTGTGGCTCCTTTGATGGTAAAGTTAACCATGTGCTCAGGAAGAGATACAAACAGCAAAAAGTGGGCCCTTCTCACCTAGTGGAAGGAAGAGTCAATGCAAAGGCAGAGGGAGATCAAGGAGTGCCTCAGAGTCCTTAGGAACAGCTGTAAACAGGATTGAGCCAACTACATGGGCTAAGGAAAAGTGTATTGATTGTGAGAATGAAAGCAAATCTACTGTACAAAGCCATCACCAGTAAGTGATGACACTGCTCTGGCCAAGACTAGGAATATTTTGATCCTGTAATGAAGCCCAAAATTTGCGAGCTGCACTGTACTTTGTGTTTATATAAAATGAAGACTCTCCTGACACCCATGAGATAATTTTAACAGGGTGCAGTTAGAGATATACCCATAAAAGACAACAATGTGTCATTTGGGACAACAAAGAACTTTAAGCGCTTACATATTTATTCTTGCTTAAAGATACTCAATTAATTCTGACTTGCTAACAAGTAATATACAATAAACGGGTTATGAGATTCCCATACGTATGCAGATTTAAGGAATTATCAACCATGTCACTTTTTTTTTGTTTCAGCATGTTTACTGATAAATTTACTAGCTTTTTAGTCTGCACTGAGAAAAGATAGGCCTATCTGAACAGCTCCCTCATCCTGTGTAGAAATTCACGAACAACACTACCATGGCCTCTTTCTCACTGACATATTTCTTTATGAAAAAGTTTCAGTTGTAGCAGCATCGAAACTCATAGTAATTATTTAAATTATTTTTAAAGTGTATTTATATATAATTGTCATGTTCACAGCGAAGTGCACAATAACATTAGCAGCTCTCTAAAATTGAGTATACTTTGAAAATGTTATCTACTGTAGCTTTTCATGACCAAGTGTCAAGTTCTACTTATCTACTGCATATTTCCCTACCTTAGCTTGCTTAAACACTGTTTTTTATTGCTGGTTGGGCACTCCAGGTAGTAAGACCTGGACATAGCCAAACATTTTTGGACATAGCCAAACAATAGGTTATCACTTCAGGTGTTTTTAATTGTAGATTCTAAAATTTAAAATTTAATAAACTTCCATGAGTGAGATCCATGTCTAAAGCATGATTTTGATGGGATACAAAAGCCACTTAGACTTTAGCCTTTATAAAATGCTTATACTCTGCTTAAAAAGACAGGTACATCTTGAAGAGGAACAAAGTACAAATAAAGGGGAAAATCTAGGGAGCAAATTCTCAAAAGGATTAAAATACAAAAATACGGTGTGCTATTGTAATATGAAACTTTAGTAATTCAATGTAATAAGCAGAGTTGAAGGAGTTTCTTTTTATTATGAAAGAATGTTTATGTGAAACGCAAAATACAAAAGAGAAAGCAACAACTAAAGAATACTTGATGGGCATTTTAATCTTCTATTAATATGCAAATTTTGTGCTTTAGCTCTCCAGAAAAAGATAAGTTTTCTCATCGTTTATTTGAAAAATGTCTTACTCTCCCAGAGGTGCTTCTTGTATGAATCCAAATGAAATACTGTATTTATGTTAATTCCTCAGATACTCCTCTCTGCACAATTTTCTTCTTGAAATTATATGGAGTTTACTGAACCACATTTGTAAGACATTCCACAGCTGATTTCATTCTAAAGATCTCCTTTAATAGGGCTGAGTCCCCTGTTGATTTGTGTCATATGAGGACGATGACAAAATCATCTTCAACTACAAGGGACAAAATAAAAAAGTCTGTATGAAAATTTGAATAAGAGTTTCTGATTAAAAAAAAAATTGTAATTTTATTTTCATAATCAACTTTAGTCATATCTGTGTCTCTGGAAATATGCAAAAACATTTTCCTTACTATATGTCACTCTTTAGAGCAAAAGCAATTTTACTATTGAAATAACACCATTTTCAAAAGTGCACTTCCTGATTTCCTTTATACCAAGTCATAAGCACTATTTTCATGGGGAAAATTGAAAAGCAAAAATTAAATAATCTTGCTTGGTGCCATGAAAAGGGAAATTTGGGGGTTTTTGTTTGTTTTGGTTTTGATTTAGGTTTGGTTTTTTTTTTTTTTTGTCATGAAGTTAATAATGTTCTCTATTTTTCATGTAAAAATGACAGAGTAAGACAGTTGAGAGACAGTGAGTTGAAGTCTGTTTCTCTTGCAAGAATTCCTCACCTTCTGTGTTCTTATTTGTGACTAAGGAAACCAGGTTAAGCTATAAGAATTGCCCATGGAATTCAGAATTATCATGAAGTCCAAACATTTTTGTCTTATTATTTGACAGGCTGTAATGATTTGATCTCACTTTTCACTGGGAATCCCCTTTGATCCCACATTAACTCCTTCTTGCTCAGAACCCTCAAAAAAGAAAAAAGGAAAAAAGTCAACAAACAACACATAAATGTGCTGCAGGAGCTGAATAAGTGTTTCTCAAGAGCAGGTATGTAATGTGAAATGTTGCATCCAGGACCAGGTACTGCAACATCCATTTGTTGTGAAATCTTCTGAGTTTTTCCTGCTTTAGCCACCCAGAGGGGAGCTTGACACAGTTACAGACATCTGTCTGCCTTTGGAGAAAAGAAGAGGCAGGCTTTTTGCAAAAAAACAAAAAAAATGAGGCGGGACAAACAGTGCACATGCAGGATTACATAAACTAAGAGCCACAGATGTTGGAAAAGGGTAGCTTTAACAGTGACAGTAGCTGTTGGGATTTTTTTTCCCTAAGGACACCATTTTAACTATTAAAAACAAAAACAGAAACAGAAACAAAAACAAAAACAAACAAAACAAAAAAAAAAAAAAAGAGAGAGGAGAGAAAAGAAAAAAACATGTGGCCACAATCAAAGAGTTTAGTTGGCATTCATTTTTTGAATCAATTTAATCTGACTAGACATTACTAAACACAGTGAATTCCATACCCAGAAGGGGAGGATTTAAATAGAAAACACAGAAGTGGATAAGAAGAGGGGATGTGGTAGACCAAGTGATCACAGCTAGTAATTGCACTGACGGCACATAATCTACTGTCAGCTCCACTCTTTTATAAGCCCACTTTGGTTAGTATCCAGAGGTCCCATCAGATTGCCTTGCAACCATAAATTGTTGTGGGGCAATTTTTCTCACCAGTTAGTCCTCCCCACTGATGATCAAATTCAAAAAATGCTTCCAATGCTCATGTGTGTTTTCAAAACTGTTGCAGCGAGGGTAGCGGTCCCCAGCTGGATAGAGGCTGAAGCAGCCTCATGTCTGTGTGAAAACAAACCTGCCTCAGTGTTTTTTCCTGGTCCTTTATCAACATTCATCAATGAGTAATTAATTCAATCATGCACACATGTAACTTCAGTGGTCACATTCAGCCGCAGTGCCTGTCACTTTCCACCCAAGGGTTTCCTGCTTCCAAAGCAGGAGGAGCTTAACTCCTGTTATGTTTAACTAATTTGGGCTCAGTTTCTGACTGAGAGTACAGTTGTTAGTAAAGTATAGCACTTAGAGATTGCTCAGCGGGGGAAAACTGTGGAGAAACTAACAGGACAGGCTGTGAAGTTATGTGACAAAAGTTGGGTCTATGTACTTCAAGTAGCACGGAGACAATGGCTGGAGTGGGATCTCCAGCAATGTTCTGCCAGGTGAAAAATCCACTCATGTGTGGACAAAGGGAGTCCTCAGCACCTTGGGGCAAGGCAGTGATTGAGGTAATCTGTACCACTGCATTGGTTTTGCACAGCCTGGTTTTTGTTAGCAGGAGCTCTACAGAAATTGCTTCTGTGAGAAGCTGCCAGAAGCTTCCACCATGTCCAGCAGATGCAATCCCTGATGGCTTTGAAGATGAAAACCTGCTGGCCCAGTTAGAGAAGTTGGTAACACCTTTATGATGACATATTTAAGAGGAAAATCGAAACAAGGGACACAGTTTTGTCTATGCAGAGAAGAAGAGGAGCTGAGAACATGTGAGGGAAACAACATGGAGACACCAAGGTCAGTGGAGAAAGAGGGGGAGGAGGTGCTCCAGGCACCAGAGCTGAGATTCCTCTGCAGGCCCTGGGGATGACCATGGTGAAGCAGCTGTGCCCCTGGAGCCCATGGGGATCCATGGGGAATGCAGAGATCCACCTGCAGCCTACGGGGATACAGATTGTGTCTATGTATAATCTCACCATCCTCTTCAGCCAGAGAAGTGAGCAGGATGAGGGCCCTGGTGCTGTTTGAGTTCATGTGAGTGCTAAATGTGTACACCTATGTGTGGCCAGGCATGTACATCTGTATACATGTGGTGTACACAACTGTTCTGTGTGGATGCACCTGGCAAGAGGACATTTTCAACCTCATTGCTGGCTGAGCCAGGGGACACAGAGCTGAGGCAGCCTCACCTTCTTTGGGCTGTTGCATCAGGCTCCATAATTTCACCTCTTACAGAAAAAGTAGAATGCTTCTTGTACATCAAAGCGCTAAATAGGACTTACCAGTGAACCCCAGGCAAACCCAGAGTAAGAAAACAAACCTGTCTCTGTTAAAGTAGAGTTAGAGATAGCAGACAAGATGACAAGAATATAATTTCATAGGTACTGAAAGCAGGCTGTGTTGGTCTGTCTCGTGGACAACTGCACTAACACCACCACACTGGTTTCTATATCCAGATGGCCAGTCCTATCTGGGCTGTCTCTAGGTGCAGAAAGAAAATGACTGATTCCTCTTCCTCAGCATGTTCCTTGATGCATGTCATACAAGAAGGAGAAGGCTTGCAGGGCCAAAAACAGTACAGAGAGATTCTGTGCTTCCCACAAGCTTTTTGGACTTGTTATTCACAACCAGCAGGTGAGGAGAAGAGATGAACTGTCAAAAGTGTTCAAAATCCCTCTATAACTTCTAACCATTACTGCTTTATGTTACAGCAATAAGACACTATGATAAGTCTGTTCACTGAAGCACATGAAGATGATGTATTGTGTGTAACCAAAGAAATGAAGGTTCACCAGCTTAAACCAAGCTCTTTATTGCTCTGGTTAAGCAATACCCACAAGTAGGTCATACACAGACAGCTCAGCTAGGTCAGCATCTTTAAACAGAAAGAAAAACATACGGTGATACAAACAAGATGCTAGTAAATCAAGTTTCAGAAACAAGAGATACAAAAAATTAGGAAAAAAATCAGCAGAATATCAAGGAAGACTATAAATTCTGAAGATTTTCTTGTGAAATTATCAGCATCTGAATTATCAAAAAAGTTGCCTAACTAGTAGTGCACAAGGCAGCATGTGTGTGTGTGTGAGTGTGCATGTATGTCTGTGTCTGTGTGTTTGTTTTAAAATGAAAAACAAAAGAAATTATGGCATAAACTGAGCTGTGGCAAAGATTAAATGACCTTCAAGTTCTCAAAAGGACAGCCTGTACAAAGTCAGTTGTTCAAAATCACAAAAATGTTATCTCATAAACAGTTGGCAGAAACAATTAACAAGAAAATCTAAATTATGCAAAGCCCCAGTCAGGCAGACACTTCCATATTTTTTTCTCCATTAATGTAAATCAAGTTAGTAATTTCTAACAAATTGAAGGCAGTTAAAACTCCATCAATTCCCACCCCCTTCCTCTGTGTGTGTGTGTATATGTGAATAGATCAATTTGGAAAGAAGTTCACTGACAAAACCACGCTGTTTGAGATAGTTAGGTGCACCAACTTTGTTATAATGTATTCATCCTCTGGGTTGTAATCAATTTTAATAGTCCTCTCCTCCAACCCTGCTCATTGTCTTCCCTGTCTAACAGTCAAAGTAACAATATACAGACGAGGAGAAAAATCCATATTCCACTCCAAATGTTGAGTATGTGTGCCCAACTCCCAACAGGTTTCAGTTAACTGCAAATAACTGAGAAGTAAATTACCATAGAATGGAAATATAAAACAGCAACGCATGAGATTCCTACCTTAATTCAGTCTGTGCAAAAAATGGGTAACCACAGAGTAAAAAGGTGTAGCAAAAGATAAGAATGTTTTAACATAATCAGTGTTTTTTTGCTACTTATATTTGCTCTTATTATGAAACTAAGTACCCCACAGAACCAGGAATATTATTTGCTTTTATAATGCAGACTGCAATACAGATCTTCAGCTTCCAATCAAACACAAGTGTGTCATTGCTCCACCTCTAGAGACTGAGGTGCCTGATTAATATGAGATTTTGTTACTACACATTTTGCTCTACAAATCTCCTTATTCTGCGTCTATCCTCTGTGGAGTCCAGTGGCATGAAAGGGTTACATTCTTGTTTCATTAAATTAAGAACTGCATTTGATCAAGACCCCTCAGATATTATATGAAGAGTCATAAGGAATGCGATGGAGTAATGGGCTGATGTAATCTTTGCAAAATGCAAGGAATAAAAAATTGGATGACAAACTACCTAATTTCCCAGTTATTCCTGACAATTGCAAGTATCAATATAATTGTAAGCTCTTTAAACACACTTTTTTTTTTTTAAATCTCCTAAGTAGACAAAAACACCTTGAGACACATGGAGCTTTGAAAACTCCTAAAATTTACCATGAGTGTGATGTCCCACATCAAAGATGATAATATTACATCAGAGGACTGCTGGTCTCCCATTGCTGGCATGGAAGAGTCTAATACTGTTCAAAATGATGCCACAACAAGGGAATAAAACGTACCCTATTGTTTTATAACTGATATGATTACTTTACTCTGACCTCCTGAGGCCTGTGCATACACCTAATTTCTCCATGTATGTGGGATATCATCGGTGAAAGTAGCTCTTTGAATTTATCCATGCTTGCCTTTGCTGTGATAACTTTCTAGCGAGTACAAAAGATGCTAGATTAATCAATATCAGATTAATCTGCACTATAGCAAGAACAATTTAAAGTATCTAAACCACTTCTTCCAAGAGTACTGTTAAGAAAATCTACTGTGCTAATGGCTGAACATGACATTTACTCTTCAAAATAAAATGAGACTCAGTGATGCACTAAATCTTTAGTCAAACTGACCCTTGAAAAAAGTGTGAGAGGCTATGGGAATGAATTAATCTCTTGGATCATCAACTCCACTCCCCCATTATTACCTAATCCCTTCCAAAGGCTCCGAACCTTGTCTTAGAATACCCATGGTCACAGGTATTTTTATCAAAAGACCATTCAAGAAGCTTAATCCTTTAAATTATGGATCTTTTCTATATATTTCCAGCCTTAACTTACAAAGGGCCAGTGTTCCCCTTTTTGTGTCAATGCCACATACTAGTACAGCCAGTGTAGCTTCCATTGCAATTGCTATTCCATCTTTCACTCCCTGCCCTTTCTCTTTCATCTGCCTTTTCGTATTCTCCTGGTCTACACACTACCACTACCACTACACCTGAAAATCATAATTGACCTGATTTGTTCTTGGGAGGTAGACTTTGCAGATAGCAATGTAAGTAATGGAAAGCAAGACATAGCAGCAGCAAACATTCCTTTCTGCTACTCTGGAAGAAGGAGCCGCAAGTCTGTTTCAGTGGCCCAAATAAGAGAATGGGTGTTGGAAAATCCAGATGTTGCAAAAAGTAAGCAAAGAAAACCAGAACAATGTCAGTGCCCTCAGCAGCAGCATTTTCCCATATCTCTAGCCATGTCCGCATTGATTGCATTATTTCCACAGCATTATTTATCTGTAGTATATATGAACACAGCAGAGAACAATTCCAGCCTGAGCAGAGGTGTATGAAGGGAAATACTTCTGGAAAATCATATTCACAAATACTTGCCCTTATATTTTTAGTGGTACTGCCACCATCTGAGTAACTGCATTTGATCTAACAAAATCTAAATTCTACCTAAATGACTACACAAGTGTGGATATTCTCAGTTCAGTTGAAGAAAGAACAGAGATAATTGGCCTGGGAAACTTATAAGAAAGGAATTATAAACTGTTATCTCTTCTTTGTAGCTATTGTTTATAATAGTTGTCCTTTGAAGAGTGTTATTCTTGGTTCACAAATGGGATGAGAGGTGCTTTCTCTAAGACCAATCAGGTCTTACTTCAGAGAGCCTTGTTATAAAAAGGCACTGAATTTCTATTAAACCCCCTTTTGCCTTCTGGTAAATTGGAGTATTTCGTTCTTGTTCCTGGCTCAACAGCAACAACACAACCATTTACCTTTGTTTGTTACAGCATTGCTAATTCCACAGAGAGAGCAAAACTGAACAGCAAGAATAATTCCAGAGTGTATTCCTTGCAAATATTTGTTGATGGAATGGAAAAGGGTCAGGGAAAACCAAACTCTTAAAAGTTTTGCAACAATTTTTCTGAGATTTGAAGTCCTTTATTGAAATTCTATTTTATTATAAAGACCTCCTCTAAAAAGATAGTACTATACTGTTCTGTGTCACCCACTTGGATTTACCTAGTGATGATGCCTCTTTTAGGATTAACATCCTTTGGAGAAAGCTATGTAAACACTTGCCATTTTAGTAAAGTCTCAGAAAGTTGTAGTGTAAGGGAGTCTCTACTCTCATTGTTTCAGATTTCTAAGTCTGCTGTGAGTTATAATACTCGTGGGGTGTGTTACTTCATAAAGTAACTTACATTAAAAAATATTGTCGAATATTGTCCACATTAGGAGAAAAGTCACCAGTTTATTTCTTTGCTCTGCACTGCCTGAGAAAACTGTGTTTTGGGCATGCTCTGAGCCTCAGGATACTTTAGAAGACTGGCATAAAACATCAAAATAAACCCAAACCTTGGTATGAATAGGTCAATTTTTCACACGAAAAATATCCAACACAGTACTAAAGGGGCTGTTTTTAAGCATGCCCAGCTCCTTAAAATATTTGCATATGCCATTGTAATTTCTTATTTTAAAGAAATTTTCAGTATCACTTAACTGAGTCTTCAGATATCTTTCACATTTTTGTAATGTAAAGCCTTCAGATTATCATAATAATACTGCTTTCAAAATTATAAATTTCAGAGTACTTTGAGAAGACAGAGCATAGGCTGTAGTGCGAGTCTTTTCTCTAGAATGTGCATATTGCTGCTGATGGACAAAAGATATAGGAGAAAACTGGTCCTTCTAGCTAGATAATGATTTATACGTTTATTTAGGGGTTTTTTTCACTTGTAATAATAGAATGCCTTAGTCTATCACAAGACTAATTTGCATAATCTTGACGTGAAACAAAAAAAACTTTTGCTGTTGACTCTGATTGCTGTTCTAGAACTTTAACTCTAATTGTCAGCTGAATTTCAGAATCTGGAAGTTCTGAAACCACCAGGCAGAGCATGTATTCCTTTGCATCTAAAAGTTTATATGATACTGGCCTTACAGAAATTATCTTTTTATATAGTCAAGTTCAATTTTGGTGGCAGGAGTATATGTTTTTAGCATGAGAAAATAAAGGTTATGTAGTAAGATATTAATTTCCATGCAAGTTTTTTGTTATTTTCAATACATGGTGTCTTATACCCTGCCCAGTGAAACAATAATGACACTAGTTCTAAAGGTCCAAAAAACCCAGTTCTTACTGAAGATTACCAAATAATTAAATGTGCATGATTATATAGAGAAGAGGAATTTTTTTAATCTTGAAGAGTTCCACAACTTTCCCATTTAATTTTTAAGATCACATTTCTATTTTTATAGATAAATACTTCTAGTTAACACACAAAAAAAGGAAAAAAAACACAGAAATGTGGACTAAGATTTTATTTCGATGATTAATATTACAAATATGCTGTGCTTTTCTTCTTTTAAACTAGACAGGAAGTTCATTGCACCTTTCTTCAATTCCTTTTGCTGTTAAGTTGTTATCAAACTCCAATGATAAGAATGAGAGGTATCAGCAAGTAAAAGAGCTAGGGATGCTGTTTCCACGTGCCCAAGGTGCCATTCTCCAGTGTTATGTCCTAAAAATCAAAACCTGACTATTTTCTATTCAAAGACAGGCCAGACTGGTTATCTGCCTTCTGACCCTCATGAACTGGCATTCCATGGTGCAACAAAAGTATTGTTGCTGTAAAGTGTAAAAACAGTGATGTTGTCTGCTGTTTATAGAGCGGCTCAAAAGTTCTGCAACAAGAGGCAACACAGGTCCTTCAGGGTGTATAATCTGCTCTCCTGCTCACATAGAACCTGTCTCTGCCACGTCCACAATGCAGCCCTGGCACAACCACAGGAATCACAGTCAGGTATGTTTCTTCAGAATTTCCAGGTTTTCAGTCAAGTTTTTAGTCTGTTTAGCTGGCAGGCCCTAGGAAATCCATGTACCCGTAACAGCCTCTGTTCCCTTGAAGGACCACGTAATTTCTGATTTTCACATACATAAATGAATATCATAGAAGTTTCTGCTATTCTCAGCTGTCACAAGCAGCACCTAAACATCTCTGACTGACACTTGAATCAATCACTCTGCAAAAGTTTGGAAGTCTAGATAAAATAAATACGAGTGCTTATTTGCTCATCACTAATAACACAGCATTTCATCAGAAACACTAGAAATGCCTAAAGCAAAAAAAATATTTAAGTACTACATCAGGCTTGGGAATTTAATTCCCATTTTTTATTTCACAGCTTTATCAATGAGTCTAGCAGTGAAGCCAATTTTCAATAAGTCAAGCTTCCCTATTTTCTGACCATAGCACAGGTATCATCTCATTTTTTTTGTGTGATACAAGATGAGAAGAATGGAAACATTAGTGATCTATTAACAATTGGTTATGAAAATACTAAGTTTGAGAATCACCCTTGAAGAATAGTGTAATTCCCTTCCTGAGAGCATTCTATCCTAGAAAAATATGCCTTTTCAAAAATTTAATAATAGTATATAGTTTCTATTTACAACATTCTTTCAATCAAAAATCAAAGTAATTTAGTAGAACACATGAAAAAATTTAAGTATTACATTTTTAGTAAACAAATTTAACCTACAACATAAAGTGAAGTTGTCAGGCATATAAACATTTTGACTAATATTATCTAATATTAATCAAGAATATATTTGAATGTGTTATGCAGAGAGTAGGAAAAGGGAAACAGCATATTTTAAAAACAGGGTAAAAGACAAGGTGAAGTCAAGATCCAAAGCAAGTCCCAGAAGGCACCCACAGCATGGATTAGTCAAAATATAATGTCACTAGTGCAGAAAACAAAATTTATTTAATTATTTAATTAGCTGCAACAGAGGCAGCAGGGAACCGCAACAAAAATAACCCACCACCAAAGTTGTTTGTAGAGCATAAAAATACTTACACTGGTTCTTGTTATCGAGGTAACAGTACTCTGTTTGCTATGTGTGGTAAGTAAAACCCATGAGGAGAGAAAAATACGTTGCATCGCATTGCAAAGATACAACAAAAACTTTAAAATATACAGCAAATAATATAAATTCAGGAAAGTTTGGTTGCATGTTTTTGTTCAGTCATCAGTTTAATGCTGTAATGTATTTTTCACATTTCTTTGGATTAATTAACGGCCATTTGCAAAGACCTAGCACAGCTCTAACACTGAAACTTTTACACACTCACAAATGCTTTAGGTAGCAGTTTCTTCTCTTGTATGCCTTCAAGGATTGGTACATATGCTACAATAAAAGGTTTATCTTCACCCAGATGAGAATAAGGTAAAGATTAGAGGGAATTCAGAGGTACTTAATTAAAGCAGTTACCCTGACATCAAGCAACAGTAAACATTACAGTACAATACAATAACTAGCTTCTTATAGTTATCCATTTGTCTAGACATGCTCTGTTTCTGTGAACTCATGCTCATTTTCAAAACTACACTTATAAATCTTTCTCACATGCAGTTCCAGATCCCTGCATAATTCTTTTGATTTCAGCAGCACCAACACCAGATGGAGATCTGGGCCAAAGATTCAAAAGTCTAAAAGCTTCTTGGCACTAAATAGACATTTCTCTCAGCTTCATCCTCGGAGTTTCTCACCCTAGCCCCTTAAGGTCTTCAGTAGGTTGCTGAAAATCCAGACCTCGGAAGTAAAAATTTCTCCCATTAAGTCCTTCCTCATTCCTTCCTTTGCTGTCTTACGCCTTGCCTGCAAACACCTAATTTCTCACTGACTTTTTGGACTCTTTCTCCAGCATTAACCTCCTCTTCAAAGAGGAAGTCACACCTGGCTGAACTAAAAAAAAGGTGAATAACATTTTATGTCTAGCCGACTGAGAGTGAGAGCTGGTTTAGGGTTTTCCAAATATTTAATTCTTCCTTAATATTTAATGTGTTCCACGCATGCACAAATACCCAAAATATCTCTCAAAAGACAGAAACCAGCTCTACACAGACAAAGGAACCTTCCAGATCACCAGCCTAGTAAATTGATGAATGTACAAAGCTGGAAATGTTCATGCAAGCACAACTCACAGCAAGCACAGCAAGCCACTATTTGTAACAAGGATTTTCAGTGGTTCTAAACAAATCAACGATATTATTCTCTAGGCCAGCTCAGTTTTCTGCTTCAGACCTGATACTAAGATTTTCCTATCCAGGAAGCATTTCAAGGTCATTGTGAGGAGTACACTTGAAAGGATATTGAAAACCCTTTCTGACATAAGGAATAAACTTCGTAAATTTTCCAAACAGGAAGCAGACTCGGGATAAGAATTCTCTAGCATTGAAACATTTTAGGTGGCTTTTCAAGTTAGCACCTCATACTTCTCCATAGATTTTAGTGAGTAATAAGACACGGTTATTTGCCATGCATTTTATAGTAATTTCTCTCTCTACAGAGGGACCTTGGATGTCTCTATTATAGTAATATGGCACAAAGCAACTGAATTTTTAAATTAAAGTGGGAAAGAGGCTTGTTTGATTACACTACAGACAATATGCTATTCGTCCAAAACTTTTTTAAAATACTTTTGCACTACAAAGTGCAGGAAATATTAGCTCACTACTTCTCCCATGTCTATAAAAGAATTATGCAGTGACAAAGGCAAGTTCTTGGGCAGAAAGATATAACAAATTACAAAAGAGTTGTGGTTTTCCCCCCAGCTTTGTTCTTTCCAGTTTTAATAGGTTTTAACACACTGGTTTTGCCAAAGTTTCTTTGAATCTTTGTTTTTCATCATATATTTAGAGATCCCAGAAGAGCAAAAGTTACATCCAAATACTATTAGGCTAAGTAGACTGTCAAATTTTCATTAGCCATTTCTCTATGTAACTGTCAAGCAAAAGAGAACTCAGAAAAGGACAGCAGTCTTTTTTTAAAGGACAGCCCTTTCAGAAAAGGAGAGTTTGCACTTTTCTAAAATATTTATCATCTGGCTATTTAGACAACTATTTCTAACAAAAAAATTATATTACTTTTTCCTGGATATTACATATTGTTCTCACTGCATCTCCTATAACAAGAGTTCATGATTTAAACTGTTAGCCCAAGGGAGTCAATAAGATGCAAAGTTTTGTACAAAGTTTTAATAAACCTACAGGGCAGAGGGGTTCAGGAGTTATGAGATCCAGCCATGTCCCTTCTTATATAAGGCTACAACTAATACTGCTTCTTGCTCATAGCTCATAAATACTGCACATAAAATTCATGAAATAAAATAAGGAAAGTTTTGAGACTAATAATGCTCAAATAATTAAATAATTTTTCACAAAAAATACATGGTCCAGCTGCAAGTGTACAAGTGTTTTAGTCATTATATTAGCAAGAATAAATCCCATTATCACTTCCAGAACTTGCTTTCATTCATGTATGATCTTCTAACCTTTACCCTACTCATCATGCTGCAATTATTTTGATCCTCTAGCCAAGAGGAATCCAAACCTTTTGGATGGAAAGGGCATTAAAAAATAATAATTTTGCCTATGAGAGTGGAATCAATGATTTCTTATATCCTTTTCATTAAAAACAGTTTACACAGCATGAAACACATCATAAACACAGTGAATTTAAGTTGCACTAGCAAAGAAAACCCAAAACACACCATTTTGATGCTTTGACTGTTTCTAAAGTAACCTACAGTTACTTGCTAAGGAAAAAAAAAAGAAAAAAGAAAAAAAAACCCCAACAACAACAAGGCAAAAAAACCACCACAAACAAACCCAACAAACAAAAAAAAAATTAGCTAAAAGAATAAACGACCCACAATCCAAAGACCAAGAACATTACAAATTTCTGAGTTAAGAACCAGGTCTTCAAAGTGAGAGTAAGGTAGACCCAAGAAACAGAAGAACAGACTTCAAACAGTTCTATTCTCCAATGAAAGTTTCATTTAAAAAACAGTCTTCTTCATTGTAAGCATCAACATATCTTCGTACCATGTTCCTGCCTCCTTTTCAGTCTCCTTTGCTTCTTTCTGTGCCTGGACTAACTATTTCATTTCAATGAAATCAAGAAAGTGTTGGAAGTGAGCAAATATATAAAAATTGGTCAAGTGTGTCACTGTCTCTTGCCACAGACTATCTGGCTACTCCTTATTAAACCTATTTGGTACTAGTCACTTTCATAATACAGACATCAAATAGCAGAAAATATTAGGCATCAATCCTGAGTCTTACCTCTCCGTCACTCAATAGGTGAGCACTTTGTTCCTCAGTATTTCCTTTTCTAGCTGGTGTACTTGCTTTCAGATAAATTCTGCTGGGGAGGTGGACTAAATCTGAAACAGGTTTTACTTAGTCTCAAACTTCATTCTATCTAAGAATAATTTCTTCAATTTTTTTGGTATAAAACACAGAACTTCAAACTAATCTTAACAAGCAAACTCCCAAGACAATTCACATATGAAATTCTGTGACTATACTATGGCATCACAGATCTTCAAACCTCAGAAAATGCAATTTCTCAGGTAGCTGGAGAGGAAGGATTTGTCTAGTAAGTTTCAATATACCTTCCTACATTTCTAGATTTACTTATTACATTGTGTCTTATTATATTCATGCTTTACTGGCTTCCAAGCTTCTAGCCTTTTTCTTCCTGTTGCAGAAGAAGATGCAGAGTCTTTGTACCTTCTTCCAATTTCTTCTTCTTCCAAGAAATTTAAATATATTCAAGGAATTCCCTTCCTAAACAGGTTTTATTTCATTTTAAAGCTGAACCCTACTAGAATCTCAGCAGAAATTCAGGCAACTAGAGAATCTATTTGATCTAGACTTTGAAAAAAGCCACAAGAAAAAGCTTTCTCATGTTACATTTCAGACCTCACAGTGGGTAATGCAAATTTCACCTGTGTATTATACCACCAGCTGGATCTTGTCTAGTTGGCCTCTTAGGTTCCTCCACGCAAAAATCAAATGATCTTTTTTCCCCTTGGCATATGCTACTATGTACTTGGGCAACATCAACTTTCATTAAATACATTACACTTGAAATGCCACAGTACAGCATTTTTGGTATTCACTGGTTTGTGACAAGTTTGGTGCCTTGAGTTGAAACTGTTTTGGTTCTAAAAAATCTACACAATCTCATGTCCAGAGATAGCCATTATTCCCCAGCACAAGCACTTTCTAATTTGTTTCATGTTACCCAATGACCCAACAGGTCAGATCCTACATTCTAATTCCAAGATAGAAGGCCTAGGCCTCATCTAAAAATCATTTAGAGGTCATTTAGATAACTCAACTATCAGGTCATTTCATTCCAACCATTTGCTTTTCAAGGGTCTATTTCAGGTGCAATTGATGATGTCATAACTCTTTTGGGTCATTTTATCCACCTTAAGAAAGTTTTATTACTATAAAGATCCTCTAAAAAGCAATTTTTTGACCAGGCTCTGGGTTAGCTACTTATTTCTTCTGAAAAACCTGATTAATTTACTGGTCCAGTTTCTCAGTTTCTACAAGTTGTCACTTGTACTGAACACAACAAAGTTAAAACACTCTCTCCATCTAAGAAGCTTCCCTATGTTCTTGTAAATGGGAAAATTCATCATCAGTTTCATCACAATAAAAATAGAAAAACCTTTTCTAGTACGTATTAAACTACATCAGCTACAAAAAGAACAGTATCAGATAATTTTCTGTTCAAAAGTATCAGATTGCATTAAACACCACTTCAACCAGGCTTCAATTTCATATCACAGCCTCTAGGTCAATATCTGCAGTAGCTTAATGCAGATATTTGTGAGAAAACTTGCTACTTGCTTTTAAAAATAATTTTACAAATTGCTGTGCCCTGGGGACAAAACCAAAACCAAACCAAAACAAAGCAATAAAAAAAAAACCCCAAAAACAAACGAAGAAAAAGATTGCCACTGCCAATACTCCAGATACCCTTTTCTGCATGGTAGCAATAGTAATTCCTATTACAAAGACATTTTCCTCTTTTTATCAAGTTTTCACAATCACTTCTGGACCTCATGAAAATAATATCAATACCTCAGCTTTTTCTCAACTACTACTGTACTTAGAAGTCTCACTGTTTGAATGGAAAAAATAGATTAAAATCACAGTTAATCTGGAATACCTCACATAGCCCATATTTGGATCAAATTAAAAATAGACAGCAAAACAACCTGTTTTCTTTCCTTAAGCATAAAGAATCCTGAGAGCAGAAAGACAAAAGAGATGTACAAGTAAACATTTTGGGGAAAAAGCAAGATAAAGCTTTGAGGAGAAGGCAATACACTGAATCAAAAGAATGTATGAGAAATTATAGGGTCACAGAATACTATGCATGAATTTGAGAAAATGAATTGTTGCCACAGGACAACCTCTATTTTATATATTTTTCAAACTCTATTCTTAGTGGATTGACCTGCTTTGGAGAAAACAAGGCACGGGGTAGTGAAGATGGAATAACAGTTCTACTAAGGCCTACTTGTAGATGCTTCTGTGAAATTAACAGCTGGCTACTAACTAAATGCTGGAGATTCTAAATGCACACTTTGTACTGATTGGAAGAGAATTTCTTCCTGCAGACTGCAAAAATAGTTTTCTCTCTGAAGGATAAAGGGGCAGGAAAAGAAGAATGAGAAAGCGAATAAAAATGGAAAGAAACAAAAGGTTATCATAGAGAGGTGACAGATAATTTTAAAAATATTTTTAGAATCATTAAATTATACAGTTTCTTGAGGATGTGGAAGTCAACTCACCATAGAAAATAAAAAAATCCCTGCTCCATTAAAAATATCCATCAAACAAAATTTTCATTCTTTGCTTGGGAACAAGAACCAGTTGCAAAAGAACTTTTCAGGTTCTTCTTCCAATCACCCTGATATTTGTCTTTCTATCATTTCCCTCATTTTATGTATGAAGTAGAACAAAAGACAAAGTACATGCCAGAACTAACCAAAACTTAACTAGACATAAGAGAAGAATTAAAGATAATCTTAATTCTTTATTATGTAACTGAGTTACATTTAATGGTCAATTTACCTCCGATGAAAACACATCCCCTGAAGTGTCTGAAAATCGCTGCCCCAACATACAGCATCTTTCCTATTTATTCTTATGCTGCCCAGAGTGCTGACATAGTTCCTGCTGTCTGGTACTTAAAAAATCTGAGATTGTAACAACACACCAGAGGGGAGATGCAAGTCTAGTGGGAATGGAAGAAAGGTAACTACTGTCATTCTCTTCCCATCGTAGAGCTAATTCTGTGAGGGGAAAAATAATATCCTGTGGCAGGCACTAGCATGTAGCAAAACGCTGCAGAGATGGCAACAATTGCAGTTCCCAGTTCTGCTTTGCCCTACATTCCTTGTTACGGAGTCAAGGAAACAATATGGAGAATGTGGAAAATTCATGTGTGGAAGCAGAAGACACAAGCACTGCAGAACACCCTGTGATCTCCTCTGACTCCTAATAAGTTGGTATGGTAGAACAAGATACTTTTTTATTCTTCTGCTGAGTCAGTTAGGCACTAAAAAAAAATATTTTGGAGACATTATCTTTACAAATTCATCAAAATGTTCTGAGAAAAAAAAGTGACCAGGGAAACAAGCACACTGAAGGAAAAGCAGTACTGCCTCATCAACAGAGTAGTTCCGTGGTTTAGATCTTTGCTGTTGAGGCACTACCAAAATTTATTCCTTTTCACTGACCTGTGGTGACATGATCCAAATGTCCTACTGTGCTGAAAAGCTCCTGAGCTGCCGGAGTAATGCTCAGCTTTTCTCTCCTCTTCCTGAAGTGGCTGTCCTTCTCAGGACATAATTTACTGCTGGGAGAACATCTCTTTCAGTCACTCCTCTCCTGCTGCTTTTCCAGTGGGGAAAAATATCACTTCAGAGAGGATTGCTGGTATCTCATGGTTTATTGTTTATGTCAAAGAGAAAATCAACAAGAGATGGAGAGGACCCTTGGCATTGACTATGCAATGGCCTGACTGCTAGGGCATTCTTTTGGGAGTTAAAACCTGATCTGACAGAAGGAATTTGTCTCTCCAACAACCTGGCTAAGAGCCCTAAGGATAGGGCTTCCAGAAGAAATGATCCTGAATTTTTAAACAGTATTTTAAAACTACTCTTTCATTTCTTTTGTTTCCAAATGTTTAAAATTAAATGTTTGCTTTCATATTGAATATAACATTTTGATGAGACAAACCAAAATAATTTTGGTTTCATTCTTGGTTTGGTTGCCAAAATGCCAAAAACTTTAATTACTTACACAGTCTTACAATTCAGAAAATACAATTTATAGGTACTTCACTAATATCAACTGGATGTGTTGCTTCTTTTCTTATAACTTTTTTTCACTGGAAGCAAAATCTGACAGTCTCCCAGGAGTGATGAACCTTTTTTCCAGCTTTTCAAATTAGCCGTGGCAGCATATTGGAAGATTCAACATGCTTCATCAACAAAGAAAGTGATTTTTTTTATAATCTAAAGAAAATTATAAGCAGAAACCTGGCAAAATTCAGCATTTTTTCCATGTAGACATGTCAATATATCCAATTTGATTATGCTGCTGCCTTTTACAAACTGTAGTGAAATAAAAATTTTCAAACATGCAGTGTTTTTCACAGCCTTGTCTGCTATTGACTGACTATCTATACCATCCAGTTTATTTCTATTAAATCTGATCGATTGTTATTTTTGTTTCCTTACATATTGTATCATGCTAACAGGAAAAAAAGAGCAGAGTCTGCATTGACTTCTTGCCTATTGACATTTATTTCCTAACTTCTTTCACTGGTTTCTGAGAAACCCAAACTTCTGGGTGGATAATGCTACCATTTTAACAATTTAATCTGCTTAAGATGGGAAAACCACAAGGGGGGGCAAAATATTATTAGATTTTCTTCTTAAATGCTGAAATCTGACACAATTTTATTTTGCCTTCTTCCAAGTTCTATTCCAGAAGGAAAAGAATGGGAAGATGATTATTCAGGAAATTATGATCTATATCATTCACTGCATGAGAGTATCTCATGTCATCCGATTCAACATAATTGCACATTCAGTGTTGGACTCACACTATCATGTATATTTATGTCAATTGGAAATGGCTCATCCCTCCACAGAAATTACTGGACATTAGTAATTATCACACATATGAGTAAATCATAAGGAAGAAAGATATAGACTCATCTGTCCTAAGCCAACTAGCTGAAGTCAAATTAAATCTTAGCCACTCTAATAGCACAAACCTGCACAAGTTTAACCTGACTCATAGCTCTTTATAGATCAAATAACCCCATACTGCATAGCTACTTCAAAGTTATCTGATAATAAAATGGATACAGAGTTAATTAATTACAGTAGGACTTATTTTCTTTGATGATGTTTACAAAATGCCTTGTCAAGGGGCACAGAGCTGAGGAAAATGTGTATATAGATATAACCTCCAGTTATATGCCTCAAAAAGTCAAATAGGTCTGTTTTCAGACAGCAGCACAAACTGTTCATCCAAGTACTGTAATTCAAGACAGGGATTGATTCAGCTGCCCATAAATTATGAAATGGAAAATACCTGTTATGGTAAGTGAGTAGTTCAGTGTACTTACTGTGTCTGTGAACTTACTNCTTTCCCAAATTAGTTCTGTTCTGGAAGATAATGCTCAATAGTTATCCATGTAATACTTTCATTATAATGGAATAGAGAATAACTGCATTAGGTGCAAAAGAGATACGAACTGTAAAGGTCACTTTCCAGGTAATGGGATTAATCAAGGAGACTGAGAAGGTATTGGGCAAAATTCACAATGAGCATCAAATTCTTTCCTCCACTTCAACAATTTTTGGTGGAGAGAAGAAAGTCAGACTTACCAATTCAAAAGAAGTTTTCAGCTGTCAAAGTGAACTTGCTCCATCACTATATAGGCTTTAGTATAGCTGTGAACAGGAGATGGTAACCAGCAAGGTCTGAATGATGAAAGAAAACTCCGAGATTCTTTTGATTTCTGCTAATACATACTCAGTTCATTATTTTTACAAGGAAAATCAAGTTCCCCACTTCTTTTCTTTTCCATTAACAACATGAGTATAATATCTTCCCTCTATTTTACTTTATACATCCTCTTCCATCTCAACACCTTTTAAACAGTTATTATTTGCATTTTATATGTGATTAAATTAAAATACAGGAAGGCTAAGGACCAGTTTCTGTCCTTAGACTGTGTTATGTGCAAGCCTGAACCATTCCAGAGAAGCAAAAATTTTGGTTGAAACGAGATTATTCTCGGAGCACCCATGCTTCTTTCCTTGCAAACCAATGAAGCTAGGGGAATAGGAAAATCCACCAATTTTACAGTTTCATTTTTTGATCAAAATGAACCTGCATGACACTGTCCTCTTTTGACATTGAGAACTGCAGACACAGTAGTCAACTCTCGTTTGAATCATACCCACATAATCATTTCTCCTTCTGCTAATACAAAGTCTAGCCTGCTCAAAATAAGCTGTTTTCATCTGTAATAGGGATTTCTACTGAGAACTAAGCAGAAAATCTCAGCATTTGTATTCTTTTGATTTGTCCACTTTACCAGTCAAACTGAGAAGTCTGGAACACACTAGCAGTATGGCCTTATGTCCCAGCTGGCCTGCTTTTCCACTTCTGTTCTGTATCTTGGCACTTCTGTTCTGTATCTTTGTCGGGTAGTAGTTGACATTGTCACTTTGCCTAGTCCTACACTATATAGCATTTTAGCACAGTTTTCAATGTGCTAGAGAGGCATAAGAGTCCCTTCTTTTTTGGTGAACACATTGAGAGAGATAAACTTTGTCGTTCCTATTTTACTTAATTAAAACTTTAAAATACATTTTTCCAGAACTACTGATACATCTTGCAAGCACTGAGAAAAGAAACTTTTCAGTGTGCCACTTTTAACAGGAAAAGGGGGAGTCCATTTTGGGATTCTTCTCTGCTTTATGACAGGTGAAAGAGTAGTCAAGAACTCTTAATAGCACAAATCAAGCTCACAGGCTTGATTACATAATGAAAGCAAAGCCTTGAACAAGCCATAAAAAATGTATTCTAAAAGGCATTATTACTGCATACTAATCCCTACCCACTCCTTCTCAGAAGAACAAACTTTCTCTGGTGTTATTATGCCTGTTTTAGTGTGAGGCTGATAATTTACCATCTTGATACAAATACAAAAATATGTGTGTCATGGTTTGAGGCTTACCTGGAAATGGTAAGATTTACGGGCGGCTCAGTGAGATCCCATGTGAAGAAATTCAGGAGGAAAAAGGAGGAGCTTCCTCTTTTCCAGGCAGGGAGCACAGAGGTGAGAGCTCTGGCCGGCCTGGGAGGGGGCTCGGCCCCTTCTCCAGGCCCGGCCAGCCGGCTGCTGTGGGGCGGTTTTTCCCCCCCTCATTTCATCGGAGGTGGCGGCAGGACGGCGGGGAGAAGGGTGGAAAGAGGCAGGCCGGTTTGTCGAGGCTCCCCCCCCATCGGGGGCGGCAGGAAGGCCGGGGAGGGTGGCCGAAGGGCCAAGGCCTTTTGAACATGGCTCCCCCCCAGGAGCTGCCCAGGGCCGGACTCCCTTCCCCAAGAGTGGCCCAGGG